>PVIC010016600.1:0-33741 GCA_004025085.1 Thryonomys swinderianus | reverse complement strand
TCTCACAGGGCCACACCCTTCTACCACAGTCCCCCCTGTCCACGACCTCAGCAGGAATGCCTGGTGCCAAGCCAAGTCAGTCTGGGAGGAGGAACACCCCTCGGAACCGGCCCCAGCCTGTCACCTCCTGGCTATTCCCCTTACTCAGCCTCCTGGTCCCTGGGGCATCCACCTAGGGGGCCCTCCTGAGGGCCAACAGGAGTCTCCAGCCCCGATTGACCTCTGTACCTGGCCTTCTTCCCCTCCTGCACGATCAGCCCTGTGATGGCGGCGCGGTGGTCCGTGAGCTGCTTGTTGCAGGACATGCTGTGGATGTTGATGATGTAGATGACGGAGTCGTCTGAGCCGACCCACACTTGGCTCTGCTCCGCCATCACCATGCAGTTCTGAGGGGAGGCCAGGAGAGAAAAAGAGCACTCAGCGTTCGTGGAGGGATGTTCCACAGTCATACCACAAACGCTGAGTAACCCAGGACTAAACCCTTGTTCCTGGGGACAAATGGTGCTGGCCCACAGCCTCTGATCCCGAGTTTCCACTGGGTCAGTACATGGTCTTGTTTTAGCTTTGTGCACTTCCTGCTAAGATGGCTTCTTGAGTATATACTGCTGCTTCAACAGTGTCGAACGCACGGTCAAGGGCACCATCACCACACCTGAGCAAAGCTTATCTGGGCCTCTGTCTTCTTCATGGGGTGTGTCCCAGCCTCTGTGCACATAGGAACACAGCCAGCACTATGGTTGGGGTCACTTTAAACAGCAAAGGCACTAGCAGAAGTCCAAAAATGTGAAACTGATTGTGGAAGGGCTCCTTATCTATAGTTTGGGTGCAGAGAAAATGATGACACTCGTCAGCCCCAGCTGGGCCAAGCCTGTCAGCACCTCAGCTTCCCACTCTGTGCATAACCAAGAAGGCGCCATGAAGGGGTAGGTGGGGCCAGATACATGTTTGCAAGTGGCTGAAGAAGGTAGAAAGGAAAGTTGACCCCATAGCAAAACCAGCAGTAGGGCTCTCTGTTTCTAGACAGTACCCTTGGGGTCTGTACTTATCAAAGCCAATAGTCAGCAATTGTTCTGTTTATCATTAGGCTTTTTAATCCTGCAAATTAAGGCTTGAACGCCAAAGAATTATAAGGTCTCACATCACATGGAATAGGACTGCATCCACCTGCACCCGGCCATCTAGGAGCTGACATTCCCCGGCCAGCACAACAGAACAGGCCACTGCAGCCTGTGTGAAGATTCTTCTTCTGTCTCTGCCACAACACTGCTGAATAAATGCCTCACAGTTTCAAGGACCCGTGGATTTGCAAAGAGTAAAAGTGGCATCACGTTGGCAGATACCAGGACCAGACACAATACTAGACACAATCAGTGCAAATGAGGGGGGGGTAGTAATCATTCAGTCAGACGAAATCTCCTATAAAATTAACCATTTAAATTCCAGTCATAAAAATTTCTGTAATTTAGAAAAGTGACCCAACTTGTTAATACAAGAACTATTCATTTAAAAGAATACTTTATTTGTATACGTCCCGCAGAAGATTGGTGTAATTTAGTAAAATGTTGAGCCTACATGGCCCCAAGATGTCTTAACTAAACCAGTTTGAACCTCACCCTTCTGGTGGGCAGCATTTTCTTGAGCATTTTCTTCTCCAAGTTCTTTTCTTATGGAAAGATATAGAATATTTGCGAAACTGGCAAGAAAATATTTTCTCATAAATGGATAACATGTTGCTTTCAGTGTTCCCAGGCCTAATTGGAGAGCAGTAAAAACTATTACAAAATGTAGCCCTTGATTTTAACTAGGATTTAAAAATTATCGTTAGTTAAAAAAAATTTTTTTAATGTTATAACTAAGAGCCAAGAGGAAAAAAATAATTTAGAACAATTCCTTAATTTCTTCTATGTTTTGTTTGACTAAAAGCACTACCGCACCTTTAGAAATATTTTGACTTCTGTATTACAGATCCTGTTACTCAACTGAAGCTCAGCTGAACATGGACAGAAAACAACAGAGCCCTGTGTTCTTATCCTACTCACCGTTCCTCCTTCTCCCCAGAGGAATGTCTTCATTTACTGTATTTCTGTTGTACGGCAGTTTTGAAAATATACACAGTGCCACAAACTGTCCCATTATTTTTAGCTGATGAAACCCAGCACCCCCCCCCCCCCCGCCCTGGGATGGTCAGCAGGGCCTGGAGAGCCTAAGCATGCAGGCTTTTCACCTGTGACAGGAACTCAGCAGGCTGCATCACGGTGGAGAAGGGTGTCAGGGTGTCCCTGGAGGGTTCCTGTCCGCCCCCAGAAGGTCCCGAACAAGAGGAAGTCTCCAGGTGGGATATGGAGCTGTGGATGTGTGGTTTAAAGAACACATGCACACCAAGAAGAGAGAGCAAGGGGCATGTGCATAGAGGGTGTGGTGCCATGGGGTGCCCGGTGGCTGGCAATGCACAGACACCAAAGCTTGGTCTCATGAGTACCCAGGGAAACGCAAGCAGCCTGGAAGGAGGTGCTTGTCATACTGAGCAGAGGGCCACAGGTACAGACCTCCAGGAATGAGGGACTTACAGGACAGGGGTCCTGGGCTAGGGACACAGGCTTGTATGATTTATGACACAGGTTGCACCACGGCAGCGCCAAGGACACATGACTCAATGTGTAGCCACCAGCCACACTTGCTGTGAAATCGTCTGTACTTGCAAGGACTCAAAGGACTAAGGTGTGGTGTGATGTGTTTTGTCAACCATGGTGTCTGCTGCCTGGTGCTGAGTGCCCACTGACACCTCCAGAGGAATATCTTGCTCCCCTTTGGGTCCAAAAGATAGTCACTGGTCACCCTCACCAGCAAACCCCAGGATTCACCGGGAGCAAGGCCTAAGTCTCCTCAAAGCATCACCCCGTGCATGCACCATGCTGTGCCATGGGAACATCCGAGTTCCGAAAGGTGGGTGGGAGGTTCAGCCAGAACCTCAACCTTCAATAAGGTCATGTAAGCGAAAGGGCAGAATGAGCTTACACTTAACATCACTGTAAAAATCACAGACCTCCCATTTACAGCCCATCTGTCCTCTGAGGACTGCGGCCGTCACACACGTATCGGACCTTGCAGACACCCAAACGCACGCACAGGGTCTGAACTGAGCAGTCTCATCTACTCACCACCCTGGAGGTGCCCACTCTAAAGCAGTGCTGGTGGATGGTCCAAGACGAGGCGTCGTACACGATCACTCTGCCTTCGCTCAGGGCGCACCATAGCTTGGGGTGAGCGTCCTCCTCCTTCTCTGCAGGGTCAAGGTGCCCTAGAGAGAAGAGCAGCCACAGTGTTGGAAGGGAACCTCTGAGTGGATCGGCAGGCAATGTGCCTTTACTCGGCACTTGCTGGGCACCTGCTGAGCACCAGCTGTTGAGCTGGGTGCTGGGGATGCTGAGGGGGGAACCACGCCCTGCCCTGCCCTGCCCATGTGGAGCTTGGTGCATCATGAAGGGTACCTGCCCCAGAGATATTTGGATGGACAGTACTAGACTGGGGTGTGGGGGTGAGGGCTGTGTTGCTGAGCTAGGTCTACAGGGAGGGTTTACTGCTCAGCTGCATTACAGGAGCAGGGACAGGACGAGGAGGCAGCCAGTGGGGTCCCGTCCAGCACACAGAAGAGGTGTCAGCTAGAGATACTGAGGCCAGGGCACTGGGCTTCTACCAACTTCATGCCACTGAGTACAGGGCCGAGCCCCTCACACCACAGCTTCTCCACACGTGGTGGCTTCAAGTCTGGCCATTCTAAGGATGCAGAGATCCTGGGATTGTTTTCTTCGCTTGTTGTTGGTTGGTTGGTTGGTTTATTCTTTTGTTTGAGGCAGGGTCTTGCTGTGTTGCCCAGGCTGGCCTTGAACTTCCAGATACAAGTAATTCTCCTGCCTTAGCCTTCTGAGTGCTGGGACTACAGGGAGTGCCACCATGTCCTATGTCAGCTTGTTTTTAGTATATGTGCTGCCGAAGCGAGCACAAGCTTGTTTTTAGTTTTATAACTGTAGTTTTATTAGCATTTCCTTTCTTGTTCTTAAGGCCAAGGTTTTTGCTGGCCACTGGGATGTGAACTTTGGAGGGTCTCATGGCCCCAACCGGGTAAGACCCTTAACCATTCCATTGTGCCAAAGTGTCCTTTCCACCTGTGACTTGCACTCTCTCTCTAGGAAATACTGTCTCGCCATCCTTATTTCCAGTGTAGTCAAGTCCGTCTTTTCCTTCACAGTCAGCACCTCTGTGTGTGGCCCAGATCGCACTCACCTTGCAGTCACAAGCACACTTGGTACATATGTGTCTGGCAGGTCACTGGCTTTAGTTACCTGCTTGTTCGCTGTGCTTGTCACATGTAGATTTCCTGGAGTAATGGCCGGTTGAAGAGGGCCAGGACTCATCTTCCCACATGCACAGACAGCGTCACCCCACCATGTGTGGTTAGGCTGTCCTCGGTGCCACGTGCCCAGCAGCACTACCTCTGTCCTCAATCAGGGCCACAGGCCCGCAGCCTTTCTGGGGATATCTGCTCCACCGGCCTTCAGCCCCAGGGTGGGGGATCCACTGCACTCTCCTTCCACCCATCCGAGCCGGAGCCATTTGGGGCCCACAGGCTTGGATCTCCAGGCTCCTCGTGAGCTATCGTGTTATCAGACACTGCAAGTCCCAACCCCAGTTTCTACCCCATCTGGCCCTTCAGCCTGGCAAAGCTCTGCTCCCCGTCAGCTCCTCAGTCCCCAGAAGTGGCAGCCAGGCACAGGGCACAGCAGCTGCCTACTTTTTCCCTCCCCAGCCTGGCCTCTGTGGGCATACAGTGGAGGGTCAGACAGCAGGGGTCCAACTCCTTTCCCCTCAGACAGGAACCCCAGGGTCTGGCCAGCTCTAACAAGAGCTGGCTTGGATCTGGTGTGGTGCAGCCTCTGGTGAGGTCATCAGAGAGCCCTGGTCAGACCAACCCGCAGCACGCCGGGGACAGACCACTGTCCTGGAAGAGGCTGCACTGCAGAGCCTCCATGTGTCTGCCCACGGTCTCCAGTGCGATGGGCACCACACAAGCACACCGAGGATGCTCACTGTTCACTCTGTCCACACGAAGGGAACTATGCCCTGTTCCTGTGCCAATACATAGCTGGGGCACCATCTCCTGGCACAGAAACAGGAGCACATACATACAGCAACTCCCAAGGGAGATGACGTGAGCCAAGTGTCTTATAACAGAGGGAGGGAGCTTGCTCAAGGCAGGAGGAGGCTCCACAGCATCGCTTCCATCTCCCTGGGCTCCTGGCCACTGGGCACCAGAGCCAAGCGCTGGCACGGCCCCAGCAACAGCAACCCTCTCTCAGGATTATACCAGAAGAACAGAAAACACCCCGTTTCCACCACAGTGCTTGCTCCCTCCTCTCTTAGGGCTGACCTCACACCCAAACCTAAATTTATCAGGTTGTTGCTAACCTGGCAGCGTAAACCAGTAAAACAGCTTGTTACCTGGCGTGTACAATAAGACATCGATGGCCTGCGGGCCTGTCTCCCCTGCTGAAGGGTTAATCTTGTGTTTCAGCGTCTCTGAGGTCGTCTTGGGAACAGCCAAGGGCACTGAAATGCAAGCCCCACGGGTCAGTTCTCCACACACACAATAATGATATAGAGACAGACTCACACACACACATAGAGTATGGGGGTAAAACCACACCATCCCTGCTGAGGAGGCGCTTTGAGCCTGGCATTCAGGACACCCTTCTCTGGTCTCCTCTGTCATGTAAAGCAGTGACAAGGAGGACCGACCTTAACCGAACAGCCCCACCGTTGTCTGGGCTTGGATACCGCTTACCCAAGTCTGTGCTACATCTACCCGCTAGATTGTGCCAAGCAAAGAATATTTAAACATTTCTCAGTATCAGCTGTGCTACCAGATGAAAGGGACCAAGGAGTAGCCATGTTTTCTGTTGTGGGGATGCCCACTGCAGGGGTGGGCATCCTAGGTCACTCACCAGGTTCCAGGCCAGCTCCACACACACACAAGTGCACCCAAGATGTGTCCCCAGGAACGGGGTAAAAATCACTCCCACAGAACCACTGTCCAGGACAGCAAACCCTACCTGCCCCTCTGCACACAGTCCACTGAGTTTCTGACAGAGCCTATACTGCCTCTCTGCGGGGCTCTGGGGATCACCCACTGGGGTGCGGGCCCCCCTGGGGGACCTTACCAGCTCTCTTCACCCATTAACCACGGAGTTGCTGGAGTCTTGGGGCCAATATAGTTGCCTAGGCAAGGGTGGTCCTCCTGCCTCGGCCTCCCAGAATGCTGGGATGACAGATGTGAGCCACCATGTCCAGCTTCTATTCTCAGTTTATTACCCTGCATGAAATCTGATGAGTTGATACTATTATCCCCATGAAAAAAATAAAGACAAAAACCCGAAACGCACAGGAGCTAGTTGAACTACTGAACATCACAGGATCAGCAGGTGGGCAGCCAGGACCCCAACCTGGGCTGGCTGCTCTGGCCTCTTTGCCTGTTCTCCATGTCATCTTCATCATCATCATACTCTGGCCATTTCCAGGCCCTTAACTGTAAACTGACCACAAGCTGCAGGGTTGAAGGCAGGATCATAGGCCATGTGCCTTCACCTCATGAAGCTCTGCATACTAGAAAATATTTCCTCACTTGCCAAGAAGGGGTCAGGAACTTAGATGTTTCATGACCTGAGATGGTCCCTCCTTTGCCACGTGAAACAAGGCGGACAATGATTGAGAGCAAGCTGTCTGGGCCAGGTGTTACCATGGTAGCTCTGTAAACCATGAGGCTGTTCCATGAACTTCGGGCAAAGATCAAGCCTAAGTTTGGAACTACATAAGCAGCCAACGCATGGTGTTTATTTGGTTTTGTTCCTAAGAAAAAAAAGAGCAAACACTGTCTGGTTGTCAGACACGGCACCTTCGATCCACTCCAGCAGGTCGGTGGTGACACAAAGGCTCTGGAGCTTCTGGCTGCTGCCCCACTGCAGGGTCCCCTGGGTCATACGACAGGGGTCAATGACCAGAAGCATCGAGGATCCTGCAGTCAGTGACAGAGGTCACAAAGAGGGCAAAATACGCTAGAGAAAATAAACACACAACTGGGGTTTGTTTTGTCTAATTCTCAGAGAGTGTTTAAAAAAAACAGTGTCTCCTAGCTGTCTATCCAAGAGAAACAAAACAAACGTCCTCACAGAGACGTGTACACGAGTGTTCACAGCAGCAGCCTTCACAATAGGCAAAAGTAAACACAACAGGTTACTAACTGATGAATGAATGGAGAGGAAATGCACTATATCCAAACCATGGACTATGAGCCACAAAAAGGGGTGAAATACTCACACTGGCTACAGTGACGTAGAACTACAGGAACAGTGGCTGGATGAAAGAAGCCAGTGACAAAAGGACAAATACTGTAGGACTCCATGTACAGAAATGCCCAGAATGGACAAATCTGTAGAGACCAAAAGCACGTTAGTGAGAACTTGCAGGACACGAGGTAGGTACTCAAGGGGTGACAAAACATCTAAAATCTGCTGTGGGGATGGTCACGTGACTCTGGATATTCCAGAAACCACTAAGCTAGATACTTTAAATGGGTATGATACATAAATTGTATATCAATAAAGCTGCTTTTAAAAATTCAACAAAAGGGCCGGAGATTTAGCTCAGTGGTTCCGGCGCCTGCCTCGCAAGCGCAAGGTACTGAGTTCGATCCCGGTAACCACATGGAATGCTGGGCGTGGTGACTCAGGCCCACCAGCCATCAATACCACATACCACAGTGCCAGGCATGGTGGCTCATGCCTGTAATCCCAGCACTCGGGAGGCAGAGGCAGGAGGATTGCTGAGTTCGCGGCGGCTTGCCTGGGCTACATAGTGAGCTGAGGGCCAGCCTAAACTACAAAGCGAGACCCTGTCTCCAAAAAAAAAAAAAAAATTCAACAAAAGTTGTAGATGCAAATGAGCTCTAGAAAGTATGATGGTCTTTGTAGAATGGGAAATTTCCAAGGGAAATTTGGTGTGGGGATGTAATGAGGGGAAGGAATAAATATGATTCTGAAAGAAAATAAAAGAGCATGTATATAGGTGGTGGGGAGGTGTGGGTAGGTGGGGATATGGGTAAAGATGAGAATTGACTTGTGTCACATATTGGTACAAATTCCCCAATGTTATGTGTGATTGTGAGATGTATATAAATTATACCAATAAAGAACTCAATTAAAAAAAAATTTTAAAAATTCAACAAAAGGACACAAGCAAAATTAGATGTCTTTTGAAAGACATCCCTATTTTAGTAATGTTTCATAAACCAATTTTATATTTTGTTGGTTTAACACATTAATAGTAATGGGTAGTCCTCAATAAATTTTCTACTATTTTTACACAGATCACAAAATGGCTGTAAGAAGTCATTTAAAACAAAAACAAAGTAGAAGTAGCTAAAATGATATATATAGTCATTTTTACCCTTTGCTCCTACACTGAAAATCATCTAAAAAGCATACTTGAGCCCACCGTCAGTCTGTGTATGGCTTCCAAAGAGTGACAGCCAGATAGAAATGCACAGGAAGAAGACTGAAGAATTCCTGTCTAAGAAATGGACCAAATCAAATTTAAAGCAAAATACATACTTAGGCTCACCATCCTCCTAACTCCATGCAGTGGTAAAGCCCATCATCCACATCCACAGGCTGACCATGCAGCAGGGCTGTAACTTCCCAGTGGGCGTGTTTTAACTACAAGATCAACATACCACCCAGAGATTCCACAAAACCACTCCATAGCCTCACATAGACCCCTAGCCTAGGCACACCCGCCTGAGAGAATTCTGTTGTTTGCAACTAAGAATCACAACAAACTCTTACAATGTGAAACCTCTTAGAAATGCCTCCTGGATGAGCACATCCAAGATGCCTCCATGTGTCCTGAGGTACAAAGAGCTGTGAAACCCAATGTCAGTAAAAGAAGGGACACACAAATCACTGCGTGTGATGTAGAAATAAATTAGTCTGAGAGAAAAGCAAGGTGGAGCAAGGAGAGAAGGAAGGGATGGAAAAAGGAATTAAGATGCATTATGTACATGTACCAACTCCTCACAAAGAATGTAAAATTATGTACTGCAAATATGTACTAAAAAAAGAAAACAAGCAAGGGATCCAGGTCCATTCTAACGGACAAAGCAAATATCAAGCAGATGAAATCACTTCAGAGAGGTCTCAAGACACTGCTGTGCAAGATCGGAGCTTGTCTTACTTTCGTTCTTCATCTTATCGAAGTAAGATAACTTGGAAGCGGCAGAGATGGCCCCTGGGGACTGCAGTGTGCCGACCACAGCGTCCATCAGCAAGACATTGGTCAGCGCCTGCTGCACGTACTGCGGGTCCTAAGACGGAAACAGGTACGTGTCAGTGCACAGGACTCACGAAACTCACTTGACTGTTGCCATACAAGAAACTAGACTTCTGCAAGCACATTTTCTAACAGCATCAAGAAGAGTTCAAATGGAGGATGAACTTGGGGGTTTATGTCTCATCATTTTTTCTCTCAATTAAAGCTAATCTTGATTCTTTCCTTCAGCATCCCGCAAAGTTTCTCCTTAAAGCCAACATTCCAAGCCTCGGGGCCACACCATTGCTGCTGCCACCACTCAGCTCTACCCACAGCACAAAGCAGCCACAGGTCCTTTGTAACACGCAGGCCTGGGCTCGGCAAAACTTGTTATGTAAGACAGTCCACCAGCCCACAGGCTTTAGGCTGGCTACACTGGTTTCTGCTAGACACGGGATGCGGGGGGAGCAAAACCAAGTGCTAGTCCAAAATTCTCACAGTGCTGGAACCTTAGAAAGAACCTTGTCCCCCTTCCCATGCCTGAAAACTCCTCGACATCCTGGTTTTTTCCCAGCGTTTTCTCCCTGTATCTCTGAGACTAGTGCAACTACAAAAGCCCATGATTTTATGAACAGTTCCTTCCTTGCCCTGCTCTTAGCCCCACCCTGTTTGTCAACAAGCTGCCTGTCAGAGCTTTCCTGTTAGATGGTGTGAGCAGCGTCCCCACAGCTGTCTGCCGCTTTCATCCCCACAGACCACCGACTGAGCACTCAGAGTAATGAAAGCCACTAGTCTGGCCCAAAATAAGGCATGAAAGGACAAAACTGCCTACGATATGAACTTAACCCCACAGAAGAGGTCCAATACCTCCCCTGCCAAACCTGAATCGGGGTGGAATGCCTCAGAGCAGTGCGCACCCAAACACCCGACTGAAACCTCACAGAGCGGACAAGGTCAGCACAGCCCTGTGCCTGTCCGCTGCAGAATCACCAAAGCCTTCGTGGCCGGCCCACCCCTGTTGGCTCCTGTTTCCTGCCATACCAAGAGGCCGCTGGTTGGGTCACAGAACATTCCAGAGTGCCAGACCTCATCCGCCGGCCCTGAGAGCAGGACCCCCTGACGCCCATGCTGGTCACAGGGGGCAGGGTGACTGACCTTGTGGTCATCAGCCAGCTTCTTCCCAGCCCACATCTCCTTCACCATCAGGTGCCAGAGGTCACATTCGGATTTAAGGTTAGCCTCGAAGACCTCCTTCTTGGACATCATTTTAATTTTCAAGGTGGGTATTCTCAGAAGGAGAAAAGCAACCGTGGTGCTTCTGACTTCCTGCAGAGGCAGAAACAGCAGTTACGTCAGAGCAAGCACTCCCAGGGTGCTGGGTCACAGGAGACAGGGAGCACCCCGAGTGAAGGGACCCCACCAAGAAGAGGAAAGAAAACAATGGAAGGTACAGTGGCTCCTGGTGGTCACAGAGACAAGGCACAGCTCACCCTGAAATAGAAGAGCCCCATGCTTCTCCCATGGTCCAATTGGAAGACCACCGCCTGGCTTCCCATCCCCCTCTGCCCACACAGTGAGCTGCGCTGTGGACAAGCATCTCCTGTTCCAGGCACGGGACTTAAAACATCCCATCCTCATAGCTATCCTGACATTTTTCAGGTGCACAAACTGAGGTGCTGGAAGGCAAGTGGCCGTGCAGGTGGCCCTGCCGGAAAAGCACGTGGCTGTCTTCACTCTTTCAGGGCAGAGCTGACTCCAGCCTGGCGGGCAGGACTCCCGTGACCTCACCTCTATGTTCCTAAAGGTGGAGATCTCCACGTAGCCCGGCCTCCCCTCAGTCAGCAGGAACAGCCGCTTCTGGGTCATGGCGATCTTGCCAACACCACGGTTGGTCTTGACAGAGCTCGACAGCTTAAAGACACACTCGTTTTTATCCAGATGCTCCATCACCAGAGACGGCAGATTGACCTCCTGCGCCTCGGCTTCTGTCTCCTTCCAGCAGTTGTAGAAATCTCTGAATGTTTCTGGGTCGATCAGTTTTTGCTGTCCTGAGTTTCATGAGAAGAAAAGATACTTCTTATAGTTGAGGCAGCGGGGACTTGGGATCACCTTAAGAAACAGCATGTTACCCAAACCACACAGTAGATGGCGCCAGGATTCAGGCCTTTCTGGAAGGGGACCTCCTTCCTTCCCAAAGGGCATCCCAGGAGCTCGCAGCCCAGGTGTCCAGGTGGAGTTCATGACCGGGCCCAGCCCATCTGCCTTTCTATGGCTCTGTGCCCTGCTGCAAGTGGTCATGGCAACTCCTAGAGCTCTGGGGCAAATACTGAGACCAGGACACTCTCACGGTGTGCAGACCTTTGCACTCTGCGAACTGGGGTACACCATCCAGGGACACTGGGGCAGCTAGTCCTGGAATGAAGCTAATGCTGAAGGCACCAGACCCTTGGGGAAACGCCTACACCACTGAATCGATCCTTGCCTAAAGCTAGCCTTACCTTGGTGATCTTTGGTTGGAAGCCAATAAGATGTTTGATTTTACCAAGGATACAATAACCTACCAAAAGTCCAACCTTCTCTAGAGTCAGAGACCAGCACCTGATGTCTACCTTCACTTCTGCTTAGTGCTGAGAGAAGCTGCCTCATTATCTCCAGAAGGAAGAGTGATCCCCTCCCTGCGGCTACTAACGTCTCCCGCCCTCTGTGCCTGTCTGGGTTTGGTCTTGCCTCTGCTACGTCTCTGGACCTGTCCCACTGCTCTCCTCTTTAAACACCATTTCCAGCTATACCAACTATGTCCCAAGACCGGCCATACAGTTATGTGTCTCTGCACATGCTCCTCCTGACTACTCATACCAGAAAACTCCTACTGACTCCTCTACACTCAGGTAAATCCCCAGGTGCAGCCTCCCCGAGAGGAGGATCATCCTGCTGGGTGAATGCTGGATAAAGATGTGTGCCCATGTGCCCTGTGGCACCACTGCATCCAACCTCCTCACATACCAAGAACTGTGCACTACACTCTACTGAGGCTCCTACAACCTCCCCACCACCATCTGAGGCAAGCACCATCAGAGAAGAAGCTGGGCCCTGAGGCCACAGCCAGACTCCGGCTGGACTGTGCTACCGTCTGTGTCAGTGGGTCTGCCCTCCCTGCTGGTCCTGCCCTGGGCTAATCCTGTCCCTCACTGAGCCAGAGGCCTAGACCTGAGAATGGCTAGGCAATTTTCCCACTCTGATAACATAACAAAGTACAGTAGGTGGTCGTACACACCTGTAATTTCAGTTCAGGAGACTGAGGCAGGAGGATTGCAAGTTCAAGGTCAATATGGACAACTTAGAACTTGTCAAAAAGAAAAGAAAAGGGCTTTGTGACCAGGTCATAAAGCTGCGGTCCAGCATGTGCAAGGCCCTAGGTATTGCAGTAGTAAAAATGGGCTGTTAAATAAATTAATTAAATACATAAAAAAATAAGCTGTGGTGACAGTAATCTGGGGCACTTCACTGCCTCAGTGGGGTTGGGACTAAGTCACTGCCACAATAGTTTATGGGGGAACAGCCAAGTGCAGGCCTGGGTGCTGTAACAGGCTCACAAGGAAATTCCCAATTTTTACATCTTGCTTTCAAATAATGGCAGCTGAGAGCCCAAAAGGGAGGCGGACAGGAAGGTCTAACGAGCCGCCAAACGAAGTGCAGGCACCTGGCTATTTATGTATGACTCTCCACGAGGTGGCACCATTTGGAGTTATGGTAGTTGTTTCTCTGTTTTAAACAGTTTATAGTGGCTGAGTCTTAACTATTTTCAAAAGTTTTAAAGTCACTGGATCCAAACAAAAAGACCACACAACCCTACAGGTGTTTATGTACTTGTGTAATGTTTGCAAAAGCAACTGCTGAAGATCAAGAGCTGGGTGCCAGGTGCACCCAGGACTCCACAATCCCTGCATTGGGCAGAGAGGTCTGCGGGTCATGGAGGGCATCGGGGTCATTCCTTGACTCCATCAAAGGGCTGGTGCACACACTTCCTGCCACAACACAGTGGCACCACTTTTTAAGGTCAGTCACCCTGTTCCCTGCTTCACCTTCAGGTGGGGAGGCTCAGTCTGTACTTCCTTAAGGGTCTCAGTGACTGAGTTTGTGTCAGACAAGCTTTAAGTGTGAGCAAGGAGACACCCAAGGAACCAGAGACCAAGAGGGACCTCAGACAGCAGACGCAGCCACTGCGCATGACAGTGAGAGCGAGGAGCTTAGCCATGAGCTACAGCCCAGGGTCTTGCAGTATGGCTATCGGGTCACACAGAACAGAGCATGCTGGGTACACAGGCACACGGCTGCTCCACGTGCCCACGGAGACAGATTCCCCTCACCGTGTCTCCGCCATCTCCTCCCACACACCTCCAGCACACCCTCCAGCTCATCGCAGTGGCACGCAGGCGACATCCCTTTCAGATCTGGCCGGACACCTTGCTCCAGAGCCAGGCTGGAGGTGGCACATGCAGCACCTCACAGAGAACAGGTCCTGGGAGCCGCGGGGTGGAACTGCCAGAGCAGACTATGAACTTTCACTACTAATTATATTAATTAGCATACGTATTAATCCTACATTTGGATTTCTGACCATAAAAATACATAATGATGAAATTATAATAGTGTCTTAAAATCTCAGACGTATTCTCCCACCTCATAATTGTCGGCATGCAGCCATTTGGCTGACACGCACATTTGGCACTGCCCTACCCTGCTGACTCCGGGCTCCCGGACCCCGGGACCAAGAGCATTTCCCCATCTAATGTGCAACCCTGAGCCAGGAAGGGTCCCCCGGAGACTCCTCATCATTGCCAGGTCAGCCAGCACCCTGCCGAAGCCCCTCTGCACCAGTGGCTGCTGGGTGGCCACACACCAGCTACAGAGCTCCCTCCTGGGCTCCCATATGGCTGGGTGACCGTGTGATGGGGGAAGAAGATACACCTCAGAGACAGACGGGCCCTCCTCCTCCTGTCAGAGCCAACAGTCATCCTGGGACCTTGGAGGATAAGGCTGGGAGGGAAGTGGAGGAGATGGAGGGGCCTGGCCCCTGCTGAGCACGCTCATGTCACGGTGAGATGGAACAATCACGCAGTGTGCTAAGCCACTGTGCAGCAGGCCTCCCCACCGCTGAGCCACGGGGGCCTTCGTGTCCCCTGGTGGCCACACGGGGAAGGCAGCAGGTAGCCAAGCTGTGCTCAGGTCCCTCGCACACAGGAGCCGAGGAGCTGTCTTTGACGCACACAGCCTTCTACGCACTGCACGTCCCTAGGTGGCTTCAGTACCCGACGGAGTAGAGGCACTGTAAACAGTCATTTTACCGTATAGATTAGAGAAAAGCAACAACAACAGAAACTGCATGTTCAGATCAGGTGCAATTCTCCTTTGAACCACAGTTGGCTGACATGGGTAAGAAGCCCCAAGAGACGTACTTGACTGGCACCACCTCATCAGACTGACTAGCAGGACCTGGCAGATGTGTGATCTGACAGTTCCAAGGAGCAGAGAGCACACATCTTCGGCTGGCTTGTCCCAAGAGGGGCGCAAAGACAGATCACAGAATCAGCTCTGCAGTGTGGCTCAGTACCATGGAGAGACACTCACATCAGCCCAGGCTTCCCGGCAAAGCTGAGAAGAGCCCCACACACGCACTGGGGCAGGAAGGGGGCCGCTCGGTGCCATATGTGAAGGTGAAGGTCCTGGGCACCTCCCCATGGCCACAGGGAGAAAAGCCACACTTCCCACGTGGCAGCACCGCCAGGGCCCACGAGGACAAGCCAGAGCTGTGCTGTGAACGCAGTCATTCTGCACCATGCTGTGAATGAGACGGGCGCCCACAGGTGCAGACCCCTGATGCCGTCGTGGGCTGTGCAGACACGCAGGCTGCGCCCTGGGTGTGTAGTCAGAGGAAAGTTCAGGCTAGGGACAGCACCTCCCATGAGAAAGAAGTTACACGGCCACATCAGGCCTGGGAAACAGGCCCCTCCACAGGTGGGGGGCCAGGCCTCCTCCAACCTGGCATTGTGCGGCCTCTGTGCTCCCACGGCTGTGCAGCTTTCCAGGGCTGCCTAGATGAGGCCATCGGTGGGGTGAGGACAGCGTCTGGGGAAAGTGCCTCTCGGTCTCCCATCATAGACTCTGCAGGCCCTGCCCCGCCGGGAGCCCAGCCACAGCGAGAGAGATAGCAACAGGAATGCTCCTGATGGCACCAGCACCGGCCCGCCACTCCTGGGCTATGCTCAGAACACAGCAGAGCCAGCGCATCGTCACCCTCAGCCGCTACCTGTCAGTGCTGCTATTACCTTTGTCTTCAAGCACTGCTGTCCTCGGAATGTGGGCTGAGGGCCGAGTTTCAGGACCCCTGCAGATACAAAATCTGCACATGTTCAAGGGTCTGACTAAAATGATATAGTATTTGCACATGACCTGCGTACACCCTCCGTAGACTTTAATCTCTGCCTGTAATCCCTGCTACCTGGGAGGCCGAGGCAGGATGAATAAAAGTTTGAGCCCACCCTGGGCAACTTATCAATCTAGAAAACTGTGTCAAAAATTTTAAAAAGGTTTAGGAACATAGCTCACTAAGGAGGCCCTGAGTTTAATTCTCAGTACAAGACACACACACACACACAAACACACACGCACACACACACACAAGTACAATGTAGATGTTCTGTATTGCTTAGAGATTATATAACAGCAAGAAAAAGGGTCTGTGCATGTTCAGTATAGGCACAATTTAAAAATTTAATATTCTCGCCGGGCGTGGTGGCTTACGCCTGTAATCCCAGCACTCGGGAGGCAGAGACAGGAGGATTGCTGACTTCAAGGCTTGCCTGGGCTACATAGTGAGCTCAGGGCCAGCCTGAAATACAAAAGCGAGACCCTGTCTCAAAAAAAAAAAAAAAAAATTTTAATATACTCAATCCAAGCTAGGCTTGATGGCACAGGCCTCTCGGAAGGTAGAGGCAGGAAGATCACAAGTTTGAGGCCAGCCTGGGGTACATAACAGAGCTGGGTATTTAGCTCAGTGGTTCCAGCATCTGCTTTGCAAACACAAGGTCTAGAGTTGATCCTAGTAACCACATACAACAATACCAGGCGTGGTGACTCACACCCACCAGCAATCAGTACCAAACACCACAGTGCCAGGCGTGGTGGCTCACACCTGTTATCCCAGCACTCAGGAGGCAGAGGCAGAAGGACTGCTGTGAATTCGAGGATAGCCTGGGCTACATAGTGAGCTCAGGACCAGCCTGAACTACAAAGCAAGACCCTGTCTCAACAAAATAAAAATAAAATTAAAAATTAAAAAACTAATTGTATTTAAAAAAAATATTCTCAATCCACATGTGGCTGAGCCTGCGGACACAGGGGCAGCTCCATTTAAACAGGGTGCTGCTGCCTGTAGCCTCTTACCTACAGTTAGCGCGTCAAACAGCCGGTGTATGATGTCGGTGTCCTTCACGATCCCCGATTCCTGGACCCTCTTCACGAAGTCTTCCAGCTGCATGTGCTTCTTGGGCAGTTCGAAGTGCTTCACAGCGTCGTCAGCCTTGGCGGCCTCACCCGGCTTGTCCAGCACCTCAGTGATGAGCCTCCTCAGCTCAGGCGTCTGATCGGCCTGGGTGCGCTCAGGGGCCGACATAGATTCCACAGTGTCCTTGACTAGGTCAGCGGGGAAGATCCGGATGTCCGTCTTGTACAGGTTCTGGAAATCTGAAAGGGCACTCAGCAGCTGTCTCTGCATCAAGTGGACAAGGCCACGCAGGTAGAAGTATCTGGCCAGGAGCAGGGAGTTGTCAGGGCCCAGCCGACTCATGGCCTTGCTCAGCAGGGTGATGAAGCTGGTGTAGTACGCCTGCACACACTGGTTCACCAGCGGGAAGTGGATTTCAGGAATCTTGAACGTATATGTGGACTTGGAGGCCACATTCAGAACTGAAAAATTAAGGGGGGACAGCTGATAATTAGCACACCCCTTCAAAATGAACACGTGTGCCTATCCCGAAACACATGGGGCCAGGACACAGTGCAAAGCAAGAACCAATGTGTCCCTTCCAGAAAGCTCTGTGTACCCAGAGCCCCTCATTTTGTACCCTGAAACTAACACCACTTGGCATTTGCTGAACAATTATGTTTGCTAAAACTTAATACTAAATTGAAACATTGGTACTGGGGCTTTGAGAACTGAGCTAATACTATAAAGCAAGGTGTATTTGCTGGGAGAGTTAAGCCTTTTAAAATAATTGCTGGATTTACCATCACAGCTCTGGGAGCTGAGTATTACTATGGTGCCCATCTGGCAGCCATGGAAAGTGGGGCCTTCCCAGCCCAGGTTACCTCTCCCAGTGTTAGCTATAGAGTCTACAGCCACCGCTTTAAAAAGGGGCAGGGGTGCACCTCCCTCCGATTCCTCCAACAAACGTGGCCCAATGGACTAAGGGGCTAAGCACCACACCAACCGGTTCCCCAGAGAAAGAAGAAAGAAGAAGGCAGCCTCGCCACCCTCAAGGCCACCCCCACTGGTGGGAGCTGAGAGGCATGGTCTTGGCCAGACCTGGAGCAAGGGGCAGGGCACAGACCACATGGCTGGGGGGCAAAGGCAGAGAAAGCAGAGGGTCCCCACAGAAGGAGAGCAAATGGTATCTGCCCCGGGGCAGAAGAGGAACTGGAGCCCCAGAGAGGCAAAGTACGCCGAGGGTCACTGCCGGGAAGTGCCTGGGCAGGAGACGCATCCAGCAGTCAGCCCTCCGACAGCTGCTCTGAGCTAGGAGTCTCAACCTTGAGCAAAGGCCAAATTCTTTCTGTCACACTCACTGCCCCTGTGAGGTCACAGCGTGTGCTGCTCACATGGCATCCTGGCTTCTGGTTCCTTCTTCTCCAGGTAATACTCAGTGCACGCTACTCAGCTAAGACCACGGCCCTCAGGGCCCATGTGTGCAGGTTGTGGTGATGGCCACTCCATCCTCAGGACAGGCCAGGTCTCCCCAGACCACCGAGGCACAGCTCAGCCTCTCCACTCATCTGGCTGCCAAAGCATCACTCCCGCCCCACAGGAGTCTGTGCCTCCATCCAGGGCTTCTCTGCACCTGGCCTCTAGATAGTCCCTGGCACTCAGCAGGGCCTAGCAGCTGCTACAGCGCATTGCACAGTTACACACGTAAACTTGTGTCCTACACAGGCACAGACGGACCAACACCAAAAAACATGTCTAATGTATAGCTGTTATCCTCAGCATCAGCACCAGGTGATGAGGAGTACTCTTCTATAGTTTTCAAGATGAATGTTCTACACACATTGCAAATAATGAAGCTCCTAAGCACTAAAACAAACCCACTCCCTGCCCTGGAGACCAGCTGTGGTCTCTCCACTTCCCTCACGGCAGGCAGAACCCAGAAGGCATGGCTCGCTCACCTGCGCTGCTGCTCCTGCATGCTGTGGTGTCCATGATGCGAAGCGATGCGTTCCTGGGCAGCAGCTCGGGCAGGGCGATGTCCTGCAGGCTGGGCATGCTGACTACCATGCGCCTGTGGGCAGTGCGCAGGGGTGAGGACTTCCTCGAGGCCATTTTCTCCACCGTCGGGCGCTTGGGGCTGATAAGCATCCCACTGATTCTGAGGGTGAAAAGAGCAGCTCTTTACAGAAGCAAGAACGACTGAGTGACCAGCACCAGGGCATCGTCTCTGGAGCAGCGAGCAGTACAGGGAGGCCCTGGCCACAGTCAACCCAGGGGCAACCTGCTGCCCAAATCCCATCTAGTACTGCTGGCAAGGAAGAGAGCACGTCTGTGGGCCCAGGACAGCCCAGAGTCCAAGTAACAGGTCTTATGTGTGTTCTGGGAGGTCAGGAGAAACCTCAGGAAGGGATAGAGAACTGAGCAGATCTGAGTGTTGAGAACACGTGTGGACAGAGGCTGGGGCACAGCACGCACACATGCATGCCAGGAATGCTCCCAGCACTCCCTCCCGAACACGTGGGACTCATGGAGAGGAGCCTGTTTGTTACCAACTTGTTGAAAATTTCTAAACATCATGGTTTTCCTGTTGAGTCTATCACTTTTCTGTCCAAATAAAACCATGCCACCAGAGCACTCTGGTCACCAGGGTCGAGCACCAAAGCCACGCAGGAGCACCTACCTGTCTTCCTCGGACTGGGTGTCCAGGTCCATCTGTGTGTACGCATCCATCTTGCGGCTGAGCCGGGCTTTCAGGAAAGAGTGGAACATGTAGGTGTCCAGAACCTGCAGGAGAAGGCAAGAGGGCACCCTGCGGGCCTCGGGGTTCTTTCCTCTCCCTGCTCAAGGCCACAGCAGCCCCCGTAGACTGAGGATCCCACCAGCATCAGCTCCTCTGCGCAGAGGTCCCTAAAGGCAGAGGGCCTCCACATTTGGTTCTAACCTACCAGAAGCATCCCCCATACTGCACCTGCTGAAGAATCTAAATGTTCAAAAGCCCGAACAACCTGGCCACGATGACAGCTATTCCTGTACGTATCTGTGGCCCCACTGACTCTGGACCTGAGTGTCCCTTGCAGCCCCACACCGCAGCACATGCTGCCTCCACTCACAGCATCAGGCTCTGGTACTCAAGGCTTTCAGGGTCCTCACTAGAGGGACTCTCTACTACCGGGGTCTTTGTTTCCCCTGGTCACCTGCTCTCTACTGACCCTGGCATGTGGGCAAGTGGCCTAAAGAAGATGAGTCCACCAGACCTGCAAGCACCACCATCCCAGGCAAGCAGGGGAGGGCGAGGGTGCCGAGCAGGTCCAGAGAGGGATAAGCAGGGTCCAAACATGCAGAAAGGGGCAGAAAAGCACAGGGCAGGAAGAGAGCACGCAGGTGACACCGCGTGGCCTCAGGGTTCTTTCTTCTCCTTGCTAAATAATGAAGCTCCTAACCAATAAAAAACCCCACTCCCTGCCCTGGAGACCAGCTATGGTCCTTCCACTTCCCCCGCGGCTTCCCAGCCAGTGGACCTGTCCCAGCTGTGCCCTAGATCACCATGACAGCCAGGAAGGTCACGGACAGAGCAGCACAGAGGGGCTTGGAGCTCAGCGGTGGCCCTGCTGGATCCCAGAACCAGGCCCAGACTCCACGGTTATATAACAGGGCAGGAGCTCTGAGTTCCGGATTTCCCCCGAGCCCTGATTTCCAGTTCTCTGAGTGTGGGATGACCCTGTGTGACAGCACCACGGGGTCTGTCTGTGGCTCTGCACTGAGTCGGGGACAGCAGGCTCTGCAGCAGCCCACATACCCCCGCACTCAGTAGTCATCTGGGAGGAAACTGCAAGGATCCATTTTAAGAGCAATGGCCTGGCCGACATTCCCAAGTTTCAGTCTCCAGGAAAGCACAGGGGAAGCCACTTCAGGCTGCCTTTTGAAGAGGAGACAGGTGGAGACCCAGGTCAGACAGCCTTTGCCATGTACTCTTGCAAACTCCCCACAAGGCCTGTCATTCAAGTCTCACTCCCAAATTCACAGCCGGCCTCTGAGCCACACTGTCGCAATGGTGACCGCTCAGTCTTCATTTGAGATCACTGCTATGCTCTGCCCTCCTGCCCTGCTTCCACACCACCTGCCCCAGGTGTTTCTCCTGACTCCTGGCATCTTCTTGCCTTGGAACCCCACTGCCCAGCCTCCTGGTACCCTAGGGCGAAGCCTCTCCTTTGCCTGTTCCTTTACTCCTCCCTGGCACTGGCTCCAGGTGACCTTGCCAGGCTCATGGTGCTGAACATCATGTAGGTGCCAGAGATGCTCAGATGTCTCTCTCCTGGTCTGACCCTCCCTGGGCTGCAGAAGAACAAAGCCACCCACCCAACTCCTGGCAAACTGCACAGAACTAGTCAGAGAAGGTCCAGGACATTGAAAATGAAGCAATTTCCTGGGCTCAGAGGGAAAACGTGGTTCATGCTCTCAACAAAGAGAAGGGAGAGCCTGGGCCAGACAGGGCCATGGGGGAGCTACCAGGGTCACACATCAGCAGCGGAGGGTCTGAACTGTACTCTGCCTGGGAAAGGCAGCTCTCGGCCCACAGAGACATAATAGGAGCCACTTGAGGCCACGATGTCCCTTTTTGTCATGAGCAAAAACTGAAACCCAGCTGGGCTCAGTGGAGCACGCTTGTAACATCAGCGACTGGGAGGCTGAGGTCAGAAGGTTGCAAGTTCACAAGACACTGTCTCAAAATACATAATTAAACAAATACAAAGGTTGGGCATGTGGTTCAGTGAGAAGTCCCGGATCCATCCCCAGTCCCACCAAACTATACCCCACCACCCCCCCAAAAAATTCCTGAAAATAACCAAATGCTCATTAGCAGAAGGAGAGAAAAACAGAGTGTGCTCTGACCCAACACTGGGAATCCCTTGGCATTAATGGTAACGGCAACTGTTAAAACAGCACCAATGTCATTCCCAAGAGCCAAGGGATGGAGTAGGAGAGTTCAGAGCTCAGAGGAGGCTGGCAGCGGACTCTGAAAGAGCCTGACCTGTTTTCAGGGCCTGGGAAGGGAAAGGGTGAGAGGAAAGAACCACAGGAAGTGCTGGTGACAACGGAAGTGTCTGATGTCCCAACTCGATACACAGGTAGGTACATCGTCATAGTCCATCAAACTCAACACTGAAAATAGGGGCATTCTATTTCATGCAAATTACACTCTAAAAGCTAAAGAGAAAGAGGATGAACAAAAGGAACTTACATGTGATAAGTACATGAATCAGTCTCACACAAGGAATGTAAACATGATGTACCCCGAACATGTATAATAACAAAGAGACAGCAAAAGGATCAAAAGGAATAATGTAAAAACAAACTTCTAGGATTAAAAAAAAAAACAAAGTATGAAGAGATCTTGGAAAAAGCTTATTCTGGAAAATGTTTAAACACAGAAAAGTACAATAGGTTGCACACAGGCAAGACTGCCCAAATCTACACCTCTCACCTGCTTATAGAACTGCTGTTCCCCCATGGCTCTTGTTTTGAGAAACTCCTCACTGTTAAACACCCTGTGTTCGTAATTCAGGTGATTCTTCACTTCCCTGAAAAAGAGAGGGTGGTCTAAGTCCCGAATCACTTCAAACACAGGAAAAACACACCATGGTCAGCCGCGGAAGAATGAGGACAAGAAATACACACAGTGAGTCTGTTCTTCGGAGAGATTATTCCCTTCCCAAAATGTGAGGGCCTGGTGGTCAGCAAATTTTCTCCAGCTAGGACAGACCCCAGGAAGACAACGTCTTCCTGGAGAGCTCCTAGCTCTTCATGTAATTATTAAGAGCCCATAATTGGGCCGGAGATTTGGCTCAGTGGTTCCAGCACCTGCCTCACAAGCACAAGGTCCTGAGTTCGATCCCAGTAACCACATACAATGCTGGGCGTGGAGACTCATACCCACCAGCAATCAATACCACATACCACAGTGCCGGGCGTGGTGGCTCACGCCAGTAATCCCAGTACTCAGGAGGCAGAGACAAGGAGGATTGCTGAGTTCCAGGCTTGCCTGGGCTAAATAGTGAGCTCAGGGCCAGCCTGAACTGCAAGGTGAGACCCTGTCTCAAAAAAAAAAAAAAAAAAAAAAAAGAGTCCATAATCACTAAGTTCAAGGGCGACACAGGGAGCAGCCCTTTGATTGTGAAGGAACAAAATTATTCTATCTAGGGGACATAACATTTTATAATCTGTAATCATACTTTCTGCTCCTTAAATCAACTCATTAGTCTTGTAACGTGCTTTTAGAGAGAGAACCACCTTGATTATGAAAGACTTCAACTTCACAGAACAAAAGGAAAATAATATACTCAGGACCATGCTAATTACTTTGCTTTGAGCTGAGAGATAACATAACCTGTCTGAAATGCACCATCCTACTTTTTCCTAATAAAACATTTGCTTTATGTAAGTAAAGACATCAGAAAAACAAAGCCATTAACGTTTCAGTTTTGACATAATCATGCAGAGTCCTGGCAAGTCAGCAGGCTCTGTGCCCAGCCTTCCTGAGCATTAGACCCTGCAGAACGGACCAGAGCTGGCATCAGGTGCCCCCTTTGCTATGGACTCAGAGAGAAGGCAGCAAGGACCAGGCAAGGATGCTGCAAAAGAAAGAGGAGAGTTGGAGAAAGAAAGGCCAAGTAGAAACAGAATTCCCTAAAGGACTGTTCGCTTAAGCCCAAAACAGCAGCTCAGCTTGTGTACTGTTCCCAGGGAGAGGCACACTCCCAGGCTACCCAACCGATTGTAGCTGCAGTGCTGGGGAAGAAACAGCACGCAACAGGCTTCCCACGATGGTAACTACGGGATGACAGAGAAGAAGAGAACTTCCCAGTGCCGAACCCACAGTGCCACATGTGCTCTGGAGGATACTATCAGGGTCCACTGTCCGCTTAAATCACACAAAAATGACCTGCCTGCCCCTTCGCCCTGGATTCGGGCATCTTGGCACAGGGTTCTCCCTGGACTGACTCTGAGCCCTCGGTCAGTACAAGCCTTCACTGATGATCTCAGCAGGTCTGTGACTGTCTCCCTAGCGGCTCCCTTGAAGCCTTCCATCCACATGGCCACTGACAGAGGAGAACCTTAGGAGGAGGCGAGCCAGGATCAGACCGATAATGCTCAGCTTGCAGTACACCTGCTGATGGTGATGACAGGAAAGGCTTGGGAGGGACAGGGCCACTGATGTTGTGAATGGTCTCGCCGGCCTGCGCTTTGGGGCCAGCTGCCCTGAAGCACCGCAGGCTGGCTGGCTGCCTCTCCCAGATGCCAGGTATGCCACTCCAGGTACCTGAAGATGCCCACAAGCAGCTGTAGGGTGATGTGCTGGATGCGGGAGTTGAGCGTCTGCTGCCAGACTCGCTGGTGGGCGCGGCCCTCATTCAGATCTGTGCTGGAGCTCCGGTGGGCGAGGTGCAGCGCAGGGTGGAGCTGGAGGCTCTGGACCCTGCAGGGAACAGAGGAGGGTACATCACGGACAGCACCCCAGGACAGCTTACCTGTCAGGGCCACTGTTGCAGGCAGGTGGACACTTCAGGGTGCTCC
Source organism: Thryonomys swinderianus (assembly GCA_004025085.1). NCBI lineage: Eukaryota > Metazoa > Chordata > Mammalia > Rodentia > Thryonomyidae > Thryonomys > Thryonomys swinderianus. The sequence goes on along the minus strand of PVIC010016600.1, from coordinate 9,329 downwards.
GAGTACCTGCCAACCACTCAGGAGCCAGGCAGCCATCATGCATCTGCAGCGGAAGAGTATTCTCCTCCACACGGCTGCAACGTCTCTAGGCCACAGCACTTTCAATCCCAGTGAGTCATTCCAACCCTGGGCACTGCCTGGCTAGTGCACATCCCTTCTGGGATGCCCAAGGGCTTCTGCAGAAGCTGCACCTTAACCAGCCAGCCAGGGCTGCGGAAGGAACCATCACAGCACTCCCAGCAGCACCCCTGTGCTTGTACCTGATGTCCTGCGTGTCACCACTCGTGGCCCACCGGGGGTGCCCACCACTGGCTCACCTGCAGCTCCCCATTTAGATTTGGGAAGGAACAGTTATATCTGCCAACCCTGAGCTGCCATAGTCACAGGCCTGGCCTCCCTAATACTACCCAAGGCTATGCAGTGAGAGGGACTTTGGACATCAAGGAGTAAATCTATGAGGTTTTTGTTGTTGTTGTTTAAGATTTTGTTTTGGTTTGTTTCAGTTTTTTGAGACAGGGTCTCCCTTTGTAGTTCAGGCTGACCCTGAGCTCAGTGTATAGCCCAAGAAAGCCTCAAACTCCTAGCAATCTTCCTGCCTCTGCCTCCTGAGTGCTGGGATTACATGTGTGAGTCACCACACCCAGTTTCGCTTTTGCTTTTTACAGTACAGGGATCAAACCCATGAATGCTAAAACACTGAGCTACATCCCCAGCCCTTAAAAATTTTTTCTAGTATAACTAAGTTTCCCAAACTGGCTTTAAATCTATAATCATCCTACTTCAGCCACCTAAGTACATAGGATTGCAGGCATAAACCACTGCACCAGCCCACTCTGTGGTTTTAAATAAACAAAATAAAGACAACCCATACACATTTGTTTCACAGGTATCCCATAAGCACCTACCATGTACTAAGTCACGTTTTGGATGCTGACTGAGGCAAAGCCTCTACCTGGGTTGAGTTTTGATGCAAGAGGGAAGACACAGAAAAACAGATAAACAAATCATAAAATAAGAAACAAACTGATGGTCAGGCAGAGAATCCAGATAGGGTCATGGGCTGCACAGGGAAAAGGTTGGACTGGGTGGAGATGAGTTCTCCAGGGCGATGATCCTGAACCTGAAATGTGAGAGGTAAGATACAAGTAGTAGGAGCAGACAGGGCCGCAGAAGACAGTTCACATCCACCAAAAACCCCACTGTGGGCACTGCAGGCCTGCTAGGCCAGCATGGCTCCCAGCCAAGATAAAGCCCTGAGGCCAGGGCCAAATGGTCAGCAGGGGGCGCTGGAGCCACTCCTTATGAATTGTGAAGCTGCTCCTGAGGACATCCCCAGTCCGGGCTGATCAGACAGCTGCCATGGTGCTGTCTGTCAGCATCACACTGGCCTGTGTGACAAGTAGCTCATGGGACGGACAGCACAGTAAGGAAGGACATGTGACCAACTCCCCTGCATCAAGTACGCCAAGTCTTCATCCTCCCTCATACAGGGATAATCAGGTCGGGGGAGAAGGCTGGTGACTTTCTTTACCCCCAGGATGCATCTGTCCCTCACATCCCACACTAAGCCAAAAAGCTGGCAGCAGCTAAAGAAAAAAAAAAACATGATAAATGTACACTTCTAATGAAAGTGATGAAAAGAGAAGGGCAGAGGGCAAGCAGGAGCCCCGGGCTTCCCAGGGAAGCTGCCCCGTCCGCGTGCCTTCTGGAGAAATGCCCACATGCAGGTGCGTACCACACCCCAGGACCCTGTGGGGAAACTGCACTGCAACCTAACTCGTGGACTCAGAGCTCGGGACGGACAGAGGCATCGTGGACAGCACACGGGACAGTTTATGTTAGAAACAAAGTCCCCGCGATGAGCCTACACAAGACCCACACGGCTTGTACCCGGTTTTCAACCTGAGCACTCTGTGCATTTGTACTGCGGAATCCTAGCAAGGCAGACAGCAAAGCAAACACCTGAGGAGCTGGCAGAGGACAGCTCTAGATGGACTCTGAAAGTCAGACGAAGCAGATTTTGCTTATCTGAAAGGAAACAGGTCACGGAAGACACAAGTTTTGCCTTCCAAGTTCACACAGGTCCAAATTCCAACTGAACGCCTTGCACGGATGCCCGGAGCACCAACCGCCCACAGACAGGAAGAGTGGAGTCCTGAGACCCTGCACCCCACCAAAAGGGTTGACAAACCTCCTCTCCCTCTCCCACTCTCTACCGCCTGCACTTTTCTCACAGCTGTTTCTTGGGGGCTTGGGGAGCTTTTATGTTCTTTTGAGATAGCAAGAACAATAATAAAGGTGGTTCTCCTATATATAGGTTGAGTGTCTCTTATCCAAAATGCTTGCAGCTGGGCATGTAGCTGAGTGATACAGTGCTGGCCCAGCATGCATGAGGTCATGGGCTTGATCTCCCACACTGTAAACAAAAACAAAAGTAGCTCAGGCCAGAAATCTTTCAAATTTCAGATTTGGGGATATTTGGATATATATATAAAGCCATATATTAGGAACAGAAACATGAAATTCACTTATATGTCACATGTTTCTTGTGCACACAGACTGAAGGCCATTCTGTACTGTATTTCAGTGAAAGTGTTTTCATTTCGATGCAACACATGAGGTCAGGGGCAAAACTTCCCACTTGTGCCATTATGTCAACACTCAAATGTCTTGGATTTTGGAGTGTTTCATATTTCAAATCCTACACCTTACAAAACCCATCTGAGTAGAAGGAGTAAACCACACCGAGGAGAGTCAGAGGTGAGAAGACCCATGTGGAAGAAGCCAGGACAAACTGCCATCCTCCTTCCTGCAGCCACTTCATTTTATGATCTCCCAACAAAAGACAAGGTGGGAGTGACCACACTATGGTATGCAGTCGCCCTCCAGGGTCAGCAAACACCAGGATGGCTGAGCTCACCTCAACGGCCTAAAATAAACTGAGTATCAATCACTTCTTTGACTCACCTGCCAGGTCTGACAGCAGCAGGACCCCCATGTCATGAGGAGCCAAAAGTTCTCCTGCTAGCCTTTGTTTAAAAACCCAAAGAGAGGGCAGAGATTTAGCTCAGTGGTTCCAGCACCTGCCTCACAAACCCAAGGCCCTGAGTTCGATCCCACCAGCCATCAATACCACATACCACAGTGCCGGGTGTGGTGGCTCATGCCTGTAATCCCAGCATTTGGGAGGCAGAGGCAGGAGGATTGCTGAGTTCCAGCCTTGCCTGGGCTACATAGTGAGCTCAGGGCCAGCCTGAACTACAAAGCGAGAACCTGTCTCAAAAAAAACAAAGAGAAAAGGTGCTGCACAAGCAACCCCAAGAGAGGCTGGTGCTGCTGCACCTGGTGGTTCTGCCCAGCCCGAGCTGACATCCCCTGGGCTACACCAGAACCCCAGCACGTACCGCAGCCTGCCATGACCAGAGATTAACCTCCCTCACTGCTCAGGAGGAAAGCACCACACCAGAGACCGCAGGGCCCCACAACCTAAAATACAATATGGTCTTTTTTTGGAAGAAGTTCGCTGACACCTGGTCTAAGCCAGTGAAGCTTAGTAAAAAAGATGACAGAGAGTGTCAACAGCTACCAAACAAGGTTTGAAAAAGTAAGAGTGCCAACAGATTGCCAGGGGAGGTGAGAGACGGTCACACCCACACGTCTCCTGGACTGAGCACCCCAATGCAGGGTCCACTATTCTGTCACTACTGTACAGTCCTGTCCAATCCAGCATTTAATGCGCATCCAACACATATGTAGTCAATGAATAAGAGACAGACAACAGTACAGGACCCTGAGGTATAGGACCAAGGATCAGAAGAGTAGGGGAAGTGACAGCCCCTAGGCTGTTGAGCTGTAATTAGTATTTAGACAAAATCAGACTACAGATAAATCTCTTTTTCTCTAAAAATATGTGCAAATAATTTCTAAACTCTAAATATATAAAACAACTATCAACAATATAAATTTGAAAAGAGACAAAGTAGTAAACACAGAGTTTAAAGAAAGATGTTCTCAGGGCCGGAGTTTTAGCTCAGTGGTTCCAGCGCCTGCCTCGCAAGCACAAGGTCCTGAGTTCGATCCCGGTAACCACACACAATGCTGGGCGTGGTCACTCATGCCCACCAGCAATCAATACCACATACCACAGTGCCGGGTGTGGTGGCTCACGCCTGTCAGCTCAGCACTCGGGAGGCAGAGACAGGAGGATTGCTGAGTTCGAGGTTTGCCTGGGCTACATAGTGAGCTCAGGACCAGCCTGAACTACAAAGCAAGACCCTGTCTCAAAAAAAAAAGAAAGATGTTCTCAGACACACACTAGTTCCTGTTACCTCTGAATAAACGTCTGTGCCACCAGGACAGGGATGTCAGGAATGTCCATGTCATTGCCTGAGGACTTAGAGCACGTGATGCTACCATGATCGATATCAATGAGGATTAAACCATCAGCTTCCTGCAAAATAAAGATTGCTGTAAGAATCTTTGAATTTGCATATACCTTTAAAACCACACAAATGTATTTTGTACATACAGAACAAAATAGTCTATACAGTATCATTGCATGCTATATAGTATACAGTATAGTGTATAGCATCATTATATATTATACATATCATTGTATACTATAAATATACTGTATACTATACATATCATTGTATATATTAGTATTATTGTATACACTATAGTATATAGTATCACTGTTTAAATTATTCTTTTTTTTTTTTTTTTTGCTTTTTTGAGACAGGGTCTTGCTTTGTAGTTCAGGCTGGCCCTGAGCTCACTATGGTGCCCAGGCAAGCCGCCACCGTGAACTCAGCAATCCTCTTGTCTCGGCCTCCCAAGTGCTGGGATTACAGGCGTGAGCCACCACATCAGGCATTGTGGTATGCGGTGTTGATTGTTGGTGGGCGTGAGTCTCCACACCCAGCATTATATGTGGTTACCGGGGATCAAACTCAGGTCCTTGCGCTTGCAGGCAGGCGCCGGAACCACTGAGCTAACCCTCTGGCCCTGTTTAAATTATTCTAATATATGATCCCCAGCAATCCTAAAAAATTACTCTAATAGGCATATATATCATTGTATTATTTCTACAAAAATGGAGAATATACCATCAGTTATATCAATGGCATAAATCTGATTAAATGTGTCCTCATATTTTTCTTTATTGTGGTAAAAATATACTAATGCGCTATTTACCATCTCCATCAGTTTTTTTTTTGTTTTTTTTTGTTTTGCTTTTTGAGACAGGGTCTCGCTTTGTAGTTCAGGCTGGCCCTGAGCTCACTATGGTGCCCAAGCAAGCCTGGAACTCAGCAATCCTCCTGTCTCTGCCTCCCGAGTGCTGGGATTACAGGCGTGAGCCACCACGTCCAGCATTTCTCCATCAGTTTTGAGTGTACAATTCAAAACTGTTAATCATCCACACTTGTGCAACCTTTACTACAATCCATCTCCGAAACTTTCTCCTGCTCCTAAACTGAAACTATGCATCCACTAACATTAACTCCTCATTCCCGCTTCCCTTTAATCCCTGGCACCTATCCTACTTTCTGTTCCTCTAGTTTGACTTCTCTAAAGAGCCCACATAAGTGGAATCATATAGGATTTGTCTTGTTGCTGGCTTGTGTCACTTAGCAGAGTGTCTCTGAGGTTCATCTATATTGTAGCACAGGTCAGAGTTCCCCTTTCTGTTCAGGCAGAAAACTGAGTAACTGTGTAAACAAACCACATGTCTTTCTCTTTCAGTTAAGTTTCCAATGTGTGGTGTCAAGTTTTCACTACTTCGCAGTGTCCTGGGGGGACATGCCAGGCCTCCACCTTGTGCACGACCAGCACTCCATCCCCAGCCAGCTCTGCCATCCCAGATTCTGGGCTAAATGACCACACACACAAAGAATTTCTGAAATATGCATGTAGGTTATTTGTAAAGTCCTATCCATGCCAAAATACACATAGATGGGTACTTCACTAGAGTTCTGGAACTCCAGGCTCCAGAGTGTGATACTGAATCTCTCTGAAGCCACCACTCCCACCTTTCATCGTGAGCCCTGCCTCATTCCAGGTGACAAGTGAAATACTATAAGCAAAAACCAGTATCCTCTTGCAAGCCTCACAAGACAGACAGTCTTCAGCCAGTAGGCACACAGTGGCCTCTGAAAGAGTCAATGCCAGCCCTCTGCAAGGGCTATGGGCAGACACGATAAAGGATCACCCCCAGCTCCCTCTGCCGTCCCACCGCCAGCCAGCAACATGGATAGCCAAATAAACCCAAAATGCTTTCAGTTAGAAGTAACTGTGTCTCTTGGAATCTCCCAGAACAGATAATTTATGAAGTGGGTTTCCTGTATGAGTGCAGATGACAATTGTTAAATAAACACACCAAAAAAGTTTCCCTCCTCAAGAGTCTACAACAAGATGGTTCTTTCCTTAATGACTAAAAAAGGAAAACAACTTTAAACTTCATAACATGGCCTATTTTTTTCTTGTTCACAAAATGTACTGGGTGACGTTTTCTGTTCCTTCCACAGAGCCCTGAATGGCCTTTTCCCAAAGTATGTTTTTCCCCTGCTGAATCATTGGCTTTAGAAGAACATAGAAAGAATGCCTGCCCTTTCATAGGAAGGACCAGGCCCAACCTAGCACTTCCCGCCTTCCTGAATATTTGAGTGAGTGCCCAGAAGTGGAGATCTGCTTTAATACATCCCACCAGTTTGAACCATCAGTGACATATGCATGACAGTCCCATGAGGCAGCTTGTACCACCTGATGAGACTGTCCTGCGCCACCAGATGGGTAATCAGGCATACAACACCAGTATCTCAGAGCCACCTAGCAGCTAGTTATACAAATGACAGCCCCATCATGAACATATTAAACCTCCAGGAGAAGGACGTTGTAGGGGCACAGGATCTAACAATAGGCCAACATCAGACTAAGAAGATAGTAAGGCAAGTGGCATCCATCTATATTTCTCTCTCAATTTTTGTGTATATTTAAAATCTTCAAATTATTTGGGTGTGGTGGTGCACGCCTATAGTCCCAGTACTCAGGAGGCTGAGACAGGAGGATTGCAATGAGTTCAAGGTCAGCCTGAGCTACACAATGAGTTCAAGGCAAGCCTAGACTACATAGTGAGACCCTGTCTGAAACAAATAAATGCATAAATAAATCTTCAAAATAAAAAGATAAACACCCAGACTACCAACAGCATTCTTCACAGAACTGGGGAAAACAGTCCTAAAATTCACATGGAACCAGAAGTGACACAGAATAGCAAAAGCATCCCTGAGTAATAAAAGCAAAGCAGGAGACATCACCATCCCAGACTTGAAGTTATATTACAAAGCTACAGTAATAAAGACAGCGTGGTGTTGGCACAAAAGCAGGTATGAAAGTCGGCAAAAGAGAAACAGAGGATGCAAAGACAACTCTATTTGATCTTGACAAAGGGGCCAAAAAACATATACTGCAAGAAAGATAGCTAATAAATAGACCTGGGGAAACTGGCTTCTCACATGCAGAAAATTGTATCTACAGCTTAAAATGGATCAGAAAACTGAAACAGAAACACAACCTTTTGGAAGATGGAATAGGCAAAACTCTTGAAGTCATGGGCATAGGAAAGGACTTTCTAAACAGAATCCTAGTTCCACAGGAAATAGCTCCAAGAATAAAGAAACGGGATCATATCAAATCAAAGTTTCTGCACAGCAAAAGAAACAACCAATAGAATGAAGAGACAACCTATAGAGCAGGAAAAAGCTTTTCCCAGCCATTCCTCAGGCAGAGGGCTAATATCTAGAACACTGGCAGCAAACCTATGGCACATGTGCAGAAATGGGTGTTCATGTTATTGAAAACTCTAACACCATCGCTGATCTAGAATATATATAATAAAGTTAGACCTCCCCAAAAGAAGACCGAATCAAAACTCAGCAATTGAAAAGAAAAGATACAACAAGAGAAGTATAAATCAATATATGAGGGCCGGAGGATTAGCTCAGTGGTTCTGGTGCCTGCCTCGCAAGTGCAAGGTCCTGAGTTCGATCCCCGGAAACCACATACAATGCTGGGTGTGGAGACTCACGCCCACCAGCCATCAATACCGCATACCACAATGCTGGGCATGGTGGCTCACGCCTGTAATCCCAGCACTCCGGAGGCAGAGGCAGGAGGATTGCTGAGTTCGAGGCTCGCCTGGGCTCCATAGTGAGCTCAGAGCCAGCTCAAACTACAAAGCAAGACCCTGTCTCAAAAAGCAAAAAAAAAAAAAAAAAGTCAAACATTGGGCTAGAGATTTAGCTCAGTGGTTCTGGTGCCTGCCTCGCAAGCGCAAGGTCCTGAGTTCGATCCCTGGTAACCACATACAATGCTGGACATGGTGACTCACGCCCACCAGCAATCAATACCACATACCACAGTGCCGGGCGTGGTGGCTCACGCCTGTAATCCCAGCAATCAGGAGGCAGAGACAGGAGGATTGCTGAGTTCCAGGTTTGCCTGGGCTACATAGTGAGCTGAGGGCCAGCCTGAACTACAAAGCGAGACCCTGTCTCAAAAAAAAAAAAAGTCAAACATAAAGTACCAGTAAGTACATGAAAAGATGCTCAACATCATTAGTCACTGGGAAATAAATGCATAGGCAAACCTCAGTGAGCCTCCAGTTCCCACCCGCCAGGAAAGCTGAAATCAAAAAGACAATGATAATAAGTGCTGCCAGTGATGCAGGGAGACCAAAGCCTCCTACCCACTGGTGGGAATGTACCATGATGCCGCCACCTTCAAGCAGCCTGGCAGCTCCTCAGTGATCATCTGAGACCCAAGAGTTACCACTGAACCTAGCAGTCCCACTCATCTCATTTGTACCCAACAGAAAGAAAACCTGAGTCCACATGAGAACTGGACAACAGTGTTCCCAGCAGCCTTATTTGAAGAGCCAAAAAAAGAAAAAACCCAAACAGCCATCGGCTGTCACCAAGTTGATGGCTGTCTTCAGCTATTCCACAGTATGGCGGAATCACACAGTGGAATCCTGTCTGGCAATAAGGTGAGATGAACCTCAAAAAATGTGGTGCTAAGCGAAAGAAGTCAGATTCATTCGTTCACGAATGAGTCTACTTACAGGAAATGTCCAGAAGAGGCAAAGTAATCAAATAAACTTTGTAGCATATAAATCGCATCACAATAAAGCTGTTTGGGTTGTTTGGGGTTTTGTTTCTACAGTACTTAGGATTGAAACATGACACATGTGAGGCAATCACTCTACCTCTGAGCTACATCCCCAACCCTTTAAAAAATTTTGTTTTGAAACAAGGTCTCCCTAAGTTACC
>PVIC010016599.1:0-33708 GCA_004025085.1 Thryonomys swinderianus | reverse complement strand
AGAAGTCTGTTTATAAAAGGGAAAGGGGTGAGGGAGGAGAGAGGAATAGGAATAAAAGATATTTAAAAAATGGAAATGATGACGGTGTGGTTCACCATGTGTGAATTAAAACATGGCAGGTAAAATTACTAATTTGTATACTTAATATGTTAACTATAACAATAAAATTTTTAAAATAAAATACATAAAGCATTTTAAATTGACATGCACTGTTCTCCTATTTTTATTGTTCTTTATCCATGTAAATTTACACTGAAATTTTAAATATTCTGTTTTGTTTTGGTTTAGTTTGCCCCATTTTTTTTTTTTTTGAGACAAGGTCTCGCTTTGTAGTTCAGGCTGGCCCTGAGCTCACTATGTAGCCCAGGAAAACCTCGAACTCAGCAATCTTCCTGCCTCTGCCTCCCGAGTGCTGGGATGACAGGCGTGAGCCACCACGCCCAGCACTCCCATTTGGTTTTATATTAAAAATAGAATGATAAGAATGAGAAAATCAGAGAAAGTATCAATGAAGGTTTGGAAATTGTAAGGCACAGAGGAAATTTTCAGGAAAATAAAAATTACAGACTCCTGGCAAGAGTCAGAAATTTGTAACATTGGCAAAACGTTGTGTTTCTAATAGTGACTGGAACATCAAAGTGGAAAATTGATAGACTCTGGAGTTCCATCCTTTGCCACAGAGAGAGACAACACTATAAATGTCCTGGAAACTGCTGGAGAAAGTGTAGCACTATATGGGCAGTGATGAAATGGATGAAGGGGAATGAAGCTATTCTCCTTGTTGCACCTGCAAAATTTTGTCAGTCGTTCTGCATGGTTTCAAATTTAGAAAAGTAGTCTTGATACCTCTGAATAAAATCATGTGCAGAAACTATGGCACACAAGTTCTGCATTGTCCAAAGTCCTAATATTCCAGGAATTGAATGGCAGAGTATGTTAATGCAAAGATATGATCCATAGACTCTCAGTTCCATGGACATATTTCATTACAAAGTTTGGCAGATTGCATTTTCCCAGAATGTGGAGTAACAATCTGTATTATTGCCATTGACTGTGTCCTGGGCTCTCTTACTTCAGCTTCATAACCATATCTATATTCATACCCCTCTGGGGACTAAAATGCATTAAGTTTTCCAAACTTTCGTATGAAAAGAGCATCTTTGCTAAGAGCATCTATGATTTAAAACTCAAATTTTCATGCTGCCTCCTCAATAAAAAGAGCATCATTTGATAATTTAAATTCTACCACAAGCTCACCAAGAAGCCACATTCCTTGGGCCATGGCTGCTGGGAATTCTGAGTGCCTATGTAGCTAAAGACAGTGAAATGAATTATAAGTAATCAATTCCTTAGGCAGTTCTTCTTGAGCAGTAATCCTAAGGAATCTTCTCAAATGAAAGTTTTATCTTTGAATTTGGGATAAGTGGAGTCTCTCTGATTCCTGACATGTTTTCAAAACATCTTTCTTCTTTTTCAATGTTTAGGTCTCTAATCCACTTTGATTTTAGTTTAGTGCATGATGAAAGAGGACTAACTTGGCAGGTTGAAACCCAGTTTTTCCAGCACCATTTGTTAAAGAGGCTATCTTCCCCCCAGTGAGGGTGCTTAGCTTCTTTGTCTGAGATGATATGGCTAGTACATCTGGGGTTGTTTCTGGGTTTTCTAGTCTGTTCAACTGATCATTGGGTCTGTTTCTTTGCCAGTATCTTGATGTTTTTATATAGTGTCTCTGTAGTATAGTTTCAAATTGGGGATCATGATACCCACTGCTCTATCCTTGTTGCCTAAAATGTTTTTGCTATTCTTCATCTCTTGTGGTTCCAGATGAATTTTTGGATTGTTTTCTCTAGTTCTGTGAAATATGCTGTACGAATTTAAATCGGGATTGCATTACATGTATATAGTAGTTGTAGGACTATAATCATTTCGATGATATTGGTTCTTCCTATTCAGGAACAAAGAATGCCTTTCCATTTTCAGATATCCTCTTCAAACTCCTTTTTTAGAGTAGTTGTTTTCAGAGGACAAGTCTTTAATTTCTTTTATTGAATTAATTCCTAGATACTTCATTTTTGCATGCTATTATGAAAGGAATTGATCCTCAATTTCTCTGTCAGTGAACTTATTGTTTGTGTATACAAAGGCTACAGATTTCTGAGCATTGGCCTTGTGCCCAGCTACATTATTAAATTTGCCAATTAAGTCTAACAGCCTTTTGGTTTTGTTTTTATGACCTTCTATAAAGAGTATCTTGTTTATCAGCAAATGATGACAGTTTAACTTATTCTCTACCTATCTTTATTTCTTTTATTGCTTTCTCTTGTCAAATTGCTGTGGCTAGTGTTTCCAGGACTATATTGAACAGGAGTGGTGATAGTGGACATCCTTGTCATGTTGCTGATCTTAGCAGGGAAGGTTTCAGTTTTTGAGTATTGAATGTGATGTTTGTTCTTCATTTCTAGTAAACAGCTTTTATTAGGTTGGGATAAAATCATCTATTCTAATTTTCTGCAAAGTTTTGACCACTAATGGGTGTTGGAATTTGTCAAATGCTCTTTCGGTATATAATGAGATGATCATATGGTTTTGGTCTAGATTAGGTAGAACTCTTGGAGACATTGGTTTAGGGAAAGACCTTATGAACAAAACCTCTGCATTATGAGAACTAGCAGAAGGAATAAAAAACTGGAATCTCATCTTATTGAAAACCTTCTGCAAAGTAAGAGAAACCACAAGCAGAGCAAAAGGACAACTGACAATATGGTAAAAAAAAATGTTTACCAGCTGTTTCTCATATAAATGGCTACTATCTAGAGCATATAAAGAATGTAAGTGCTCACTTGTGTAGTACATGTACTGAAGAGATTAAACCCCCATTCTAAAAACCTTATTCAAAAATGGCCATTTGAAATAAGTAGAAAGTTTTCAGAGGTAAAAGAGCTAAGAAAGGTATGAAGAAATGCTCAACATGAATGGTTATTTAAGAGATGAAGATGAAAACAACACTAAGATTTCATTTCACTCCACAAAGTATGGCTGTTATCTTGAAATTAACCAAGAAGAAATGCTGTCTGGGCTGCAGGCAGAAAGAAATCCTGCTCCCCTTTTGGTGGGAATGTAGCCTGGTGCAAACGCTGTGGAGATCAGTGCGGAGATTGCTTAAAAAACTGGTTTAGAGATCCTATTTGGCTCTGCTCTTCCCCTGATAGGTATATACACAAAATAATTTTAAAAATTCATATCACAGTGACATAGGTACAACCATGTTTATAGAAGCTAAGTTTGTGATAGGTGAATCTTTGAAACAACCCAAGATTTAATAAGAGCAATTGCTCAATAAATATTTCCTCAACTGGTGACTGAATAAAGATGTGGTTTTTCTATAAAATGGAGTATTACTCTGCCATAAAGAATGATAAATTTGACTCATTTTTACCTAAATGGGTGTACCTTGAGGACATACTTATAAGTGAAATAAATAAGTTCCAGATATGTAAATATAATATCTTTTCTCTGGTATGAGAAACTGAAGATGTAAATGAGTGCTACAATATATAGTAGGTATTGTGAAATAGAAAATATTTAAGGGGAAAAGAAGGGTAGAGGTAAGTAAAGGGGGGAAAGAAAAAAATTGATGCTAAAAAAGGAAGCAAAGATTATGTATATAGGGTTGTATCGGTAGGGGAATGGTAAAAAATGAGAAGTCATGTCATATCCTGGTACAAATTCTCAATGTCAGTTGTGATCATTATGTATATATAAAAAGTATCAATAATTCAATAAAATTTTCTTCTTATACCAGTTCACAGTATTTGAACACCTCTAAATGGCAGTAGTCTGTTTCATAACTCTAATTATCTTGGCCTCAACTATACATGTGATTCTTTTGTGGTTAAAACTTATGTTTTTGTATCTTTCTGCCCTGCTCTTTGCCCTATTTCTCACTGTAAATCTGGCTAAAAGCAGCCAGTAGTATTCATGAGATAGCTCAAAATTTGGACTTTTAAAATGTTTGTTCGATCAGCTTATTTAGCCTATTTGTTTAATCTCAGCCTTCTTCATTACACACCTGTTCATTTGTTTCTTAAAACACTCACTCCCGTATGTTAGCTTTTCATCAGCTACAAATACTTTTCCAGCAATAAATTTGGTTTAGCTTAACATTAAGGGATGGTGAAGTCATTTGTAAAATGAGTCCTAATTGGAGGGAAAAATAACCTATGGATGGATAAAAAACATTGAAAGTAAATTTGTAAAGACATGATCAGATTTAAATCAATCTCTAATATTTTTTATATTCTATTTGAATAAGGCTTTTCTAGTATAACATTTCCTTGCCATGGCTATGTTTTCTATTTTAACTATAAAATAGAAGCCATCACTATGGTCAACTACATTTTCCCCTCTTAATAATTTGATTAAGAATGAAGACTATCTCAAACAGTTTGTAACACAGTAAGAGAATATTCTGCTGTAATGAAGAAAAGACATAGATGTCCATGGTTTAAGACAAATCACTGTGGAAAGAACAATATGAAAAAAGAAACATGTAATTTATAGCTAATTAAATTATTGAGGGGTCCTAATGACTAACTTATATCTTTGAGTATTGCAAACAATACTAAGAAAGGCATGAACTCAATCCATGTAAATACATTCTCTGCTCCCAAGAAATAATTCAATTCAGGCATTACTACATTCACGGAGGTATACTTTTTCCTTTTTTTTTCCAGACTTGCTGCCAGTCACTGAGATGCTATGACACTAAAATCAATTCCTTTGCTAAGAAACACAAGAAGACATTTAGAAAACATTTATAAAGCACAGAATATCTCTGGAGTCTAAACAGATACAGATATACATGTGTGTCCTTATTAACTTTCTTGTCAAGTCCTTTTATTTCTTTTTTCCTCAGCAAATACAGAAATTTGGTCAGTATATGTAACTTTGAGTAATTTTCACTTCCACGTACCTGTGATGAGAATAGAAATATTTAGATATCTATCAAATCTTAATTTATTTTAATTTAATTTTATTTTTTTTAAAGACAAGGTTTAGCTTTGTAGTTCAGGCTGGCTCCAAGCTCGCTAAGTAGCCCAAGTTAGCCTTGAATTCGGCAACCTCCTGGCTCTGCCTCCTGAGTGCTTGGATTACAGGCATGAGCCACCATGTCTGGCATTGTGGTATGTGGTACCAGGAATTGAACTCAGGACCTTGTGCTTGAAAGGCAGTTGCTGGAGCCATTGAGCTAAGTCATAATTTTTAATCATTTTAAATTTACTATCTGAAAAGCCTACATGTACACTTCAAATATATTTCAATATAATTTTAAAGCTCACAGATTTATAATTTAAATATATTTTAATGTAATTTTAAGCTCACAGATTGCTTACACACATTCTATTAAGTTAAGTAATCATGTTTTTATTTTTAATAGTTTGAATGACAAATACAAATCAATAAGAAGGCTAAAGGAAGCTTTCCTAAAAGATTTGACAAAACTCTATGTATTTAGTTCCAATTTAGAATGTTACATTTTAGGAAATATAAATAGAATCACTGAACAAGTAGTGAAGAACATGAGCATGTGTTGGACTTGTGTGTGTAGAAATTTTGTCTAAAATCATATGTATTTCATAGTATTTCTCATGCAAGCAATGGTTTTCCCTGTATAATGTTCGGTATTTACTTGGACATGATTATCATTTTTTTCTAGCTTCAGTCTCTAATAATTTTCCCTTTACATCATACTTTAGTTTGTGAAATATGATATATTGCTTTAATTTCCATATGTTCCTGTACTTCTGCTCTCAGTTATATATCATAACTTTGTTTTACCTCTCATAGTGTGAACATCTTTGTATTTTCTTTTTCATATGTATAGTTCTTTCTGCTGTTCAACAAGCATTTATTTATTTTTATACTTCTTTTGTTTCTTGTTGGTATTGACTGGATGAGTTTTATTCATTATTCTCATTAGAGTAGATTTCAATGAATTTATCATTTTCATAACTTTCCATAACTCCATAATTTCTCCTCTTTGATATGTAATATCAAGGTTTTTGTATTGACTCTTTTTCTTCTTGTGACTTTAGATGTTATACATTGAAGTCATTTTTTCTAAAAAGTAAAATAATAAGTTTTCAAAACAGTATTCTTAGCTCAGATGACATTTTCCCGAGTAAGATATCAGCTCATCTTTTAATTCTATGATTAAAATTACATACAAGTTGTCTTTAGAACTTTATTCTTTTTGCTTTTCTATTTGTATCTTTTCCATGTTCTTTTTGCTTGGCTTTTAAATGCCTAAGCTTTTCAAGTATACATAAAAGTATCTATCTGTCTAGCCTTCTTCTAGTGCACAATTTCACTGCCACTCTGCCCCTGATTTTACTTTTTGAGACAGGGTCCTGCTTTGTAGTTCAGGCTGGCCCTGAGCTCACTATGTAGCCCAGGAAAGCCTCAAACTCAGCAATCCTCCTGCCTCTGCCTCCTGAGTGCTGGAATTACAGGAGTGAGCCACCATGCCTGGCACTGTGGTATGTGGTATTGATAGCTGGTGGGCGTGAGTCACCACATCCAGCATTGTATGTGGTTACTGGGGATCAAACTCAGGACCTTGCGCTTGCGAGGCAGGTGCTAGATCCACTGAGCTAAATTTCCGGCCCCTGATTTTACTTTTTGAATTAAGATATTAACTCTTTTGCCTTTTCACATGAATTCACAGAATATGAGAATTTGAAGAATATAAGAATTTGAAGAAGAGATAGTCTCAAGTTTTAAGTCAGTCTTTCAAGTGAGGTTTTAAAATTCTGTCTTTTTCTCTGTCTATGTCACAGGTTTCTATGTTAAAAATATATATAAAAATTAAATAATTTAAACAATTATATGGATTTCTCCCCTAAAGCAAGATCAACATGTTCTAGAATTTAAAGTATAGATATATTTTTTCATAATCCATTTCCAAAAGACTTATTTCTGATGAAAGCATTCTATGTTTGGGAAAGTTACCACAAGTCTTCATTTCCCTTCATAGTCAAGCTTAAACATGGTGAGAGATTTGACTGATAGTTCATTATATATAAGTGTGCCTGGTCACATTTTTAAAGTTTTTTCAGGTTTGAACCCCATCTAATCCCTTCAATGAAAAAGAACTGGTTTACTTTTGTGGAGCTATATAAAAATACCAATCTATAAGTCCATCTTTTCCCCTTTTTCCTTTGTAGTTCATGGATACATCCTTATAAAACTTTGAGTTGAAAATTTGGAGTTCATTTCCGAAGTTGTTACCACACTACATCGCCCAAACAAGAAAAGAGTTGGCCTCCAATTTATAGTAAGATTACAATAGTTTATAAAATTGCAAACATTGAAATTTTGACTCTAAATTCTACTGCATTGTAAAAACATTATAAATTGAAATGAGCAAACTTTTTTTACAGACATCCAAAAATAAAGAAATTTACTACTTTTAGTATTTGATAAATTTCTGTCTCTTTTCTAGGTTTGAGTCTTCAATACTGTGTAGTGTCACTTTCATTAGCAGTATTCTTTCACAAGAGCAGGTGCTCAATAAATATTTCTTGAATTAATTAGTGCTCTAAATTTAAGTAAGCAAACATCTACAAACCATCAATCTATTCAAAGTTTTAAATATAAACTTGAAATCTAATACAGATATTTAGAAAAGAAATTAAATGCAGAAACTTTGGTCTTATTTAGAGCTAGCTGAATTTTCTAGTATGATTAAAAGAATCTAGGGACTCAACGTTTTATTTCTTCTTCTTTTATGATCATCTGCATGACTGTGAACAGGTATGTTAATTTCTGTCATGTAAATTGTCTCCAATATGCTGATATAATACCTGCATTCTACCACACTAGAGAAGTGATATCATATTTACTCATCTGTGTCCTATTTACCTTATTTTTGGCCTCCAGGTGCATCGATTTATAAATAAATGTCTCTAATTTGTTATTTTTTGAGGCTGAGTAATAGTTCATTTTATTAAAAAAAAAACACATCTTCTTTACCCAGTCTCCCATTGGTGGACATTTGGGCTGCATCCAAGATTCACTTATCACAAACTAACTTGCTATAAACATGGGTGATCACATGTCAGTCTGGTACGATGGTTTTAATTCTTTTGTGCATATACCAAGCAGGGAAATAGCTGGCTCTGTGACATAGGAAAAATATTCAAAGGTAAAAAGGAGCTTGGAGAAGCATAGGAAAGAAAAGAAGGGAAAGAAAAAATTTGATGGTTAAAAGGAAAACAATGAAAACAAAGCTTACACTAAGGGAGGGTGGGGGTTGAAGGGAGACCAAGGGAATGAGAAAAATAACAGTCAAGAAATACATGTGCAAGTCAAACTCTCAATGATGAATGTTATAATGTATTCCTAAAATATACCAATAAACTCAATTTATTAAATAAATCATTTCTATATTTCCCTTTTCATGTCTCCCATTCCCAGGAATACAATAAGTGTATGAAGTGAATTTGGAGTATAAATTACATTCAAATACATTTCATGTTCTTCAACAAAATTACCTAGCAGTGTTGAGAGTAGTTATGGAAGTGCAATTCCACACAGATATGTGCTTGAAAGGGAGGATTTTCTTGAGCCCGGCAAAGTCCTAACGACACCCTCTCAAACACCAGTTTTAAAAATTTCACTTTCTCATTTCACTGTAGAATGTAGACAGATGGATATCTGTGATCATATTTGTGGTATGGAAAGTCAGAAACTTCATAAAACCTCTGCCTATAATTCATGAAATCTTGTTTTTAGCTACTATTCCCTCTACTCCCTGTATATTTTGTGTGGTTTTTAAAACAAACTGGTTGCTTTTACTTGAATTTACGTACTGTTTTTCATATTCTCTTACAATCTTCAGTACTTTATTGTTGAAATATCTAACTTTTTCAAATTACTATCAAACCTAACCTTTAAGTAAAGTTCATGTTGCTTTTCTGGAAGTGATTTCTCATTTAGCACAAACAGATATGATTTTTTTGTGTGTGTGGTACCGAGGATTGAACTCGGGCCCTTGTGTGTCCAAGTTGATTTCTATTTTTTAAAAGATTATCTCGTTTTTGAAAAATTTGTATATGCACTGAAATATTCTTGGTGGTTTCTAATATTTGCTTTTTAGTATTTATCGCTAGAAAATTGATATTTGGAGAGCATAGTCAATTGTTCTTTAATTTGTTACAAAAGCTAAAACAGTTTTCTTGGTAAGAAACAAGTTCAAGGGGCCAGAGGGTTAGCTCAGTGGTTCCGGCGCCTGCCTTGCAAGCGCAAGGACCTGAGTTCAATCCCCGGTAACCACATATAATGCTGGGCGTGGTGGCTCACGCCTGTAATCCCAGCACTCGGGAGGCAGAGACGGGAGGAATGCTGAGTTCGCCGCGGCTTGTCTGGGCACCATATTGAGCTCAGGGCCAGCCTGAACTACAAAGCGAGACCCTGTCTCCAAAAAGCAAAAAAAAAAAAAAAAAAAGAAACAAGTTCAAATCTTCAGTATTTATAAATATGCAAACTGAGCAAAACATTTAGGTTTTATTTTTTTCTATTTTGTACAATGAAATTGTAATGATAAAAAGGTTTGTTAGAAAAATTCAGTTGTATTATTATTGCTATTGATTTTTAAATTTATAGATACATATTTACATTTATCGCTTGCTTTGTTACTGCATTGAATCAAGTAATCTACTTATATACACAAGAAATGGTGAAATATTATTAGACGCTTAATAATACTCCACATTAGCTGTGTTTTTATAACATCAGTTCATGAAAGATGCACCTACTAGTCTCACTCATGAAGAAAGACAACACCTCAGGTGTTTAAAGTTAAGTGCTGATCTTACATTTCAGTTAGAAATTGAGTTGCCAACAAAGGATTCAAAGCAAGAAAAGCTCAATATTAAATTTCACTTCAGGTAGTTACCAAGTTAAATACTGCATCTAAGTAAAAGTAATACTCTAATTACTGTCAGCTTATAGTAATCACTTGGTGACACTTTTGCGATTTTATTCCTATAAGGCATGACCTTCCATTTTGCAAAGTCTTCCAAATAGTGAATGGATTGGCCATTTATTGATTATGCATTCATAAAATACAATGTTACATTTCACATGTAATTGAATCACTTATTACATTCAAGAATAAAGTGGCACACTGAATCCTGGTGAGAAAAATACACTGCCAACACTATTGGATTATTTGACATTGAAATGAGCCTATGCTTTATTGGTAGACCTTACCATTCTTGTTTAAACTTTTAAAGTATATTTTAATCAGTCACTTTGAGGAATGCTAATAAAAAATCTCTAAAAAGTAAAGTTCCAAAGGGATTATTGTGCTAGGAATTGGCATGCCTGGTGGTAGAATTTGTTCTGGGTCTAGCTAAATGAGATCCTGAGAGACAGCACACCCTGCTTTGAACCTGTGTCTCCATAAGTAAAATGAATGTCAATGATAATTTCCAAATTAAAAGAAAATGGCATATAGGAGCACTGAGCATATGCAGTGGCTGGATCTAATGGTATAGGACTGTAGCTCAGCTGTTTGGGAAATAGAGACAGGATGGTCAGTTGATCACAGGAGACTGATCCAACCTGAAATAGTGCCCAATTTAAAATTTACCTATTATTTGTGTATTCACTCTCCTCTCTCTCCCTCTCTTCCTCTCTCTCTCTCTCTCTCCCTCCCTCTCCCTCTCTCTCTCCCCTTTCTCTCAGTATATATGTATTAGATATTGATACATGTGCATTTAATTCCTGTTTAAACTTTTACTAGTGCATGATGGCAGTATCTAATAGTTACAGTTCTTTTGTAGAATTTGTACATGTACATGAAATATATTGATTTTCATTTCCATCCCCTTTCTTTTCCCTCTCCCTTATCCCTTCATCTCTAGATCCCCTTCCGCTCTAAGATATAACTAGGTCCTTATTTACTATTAATCTTTGATTTTGCTGTATTTATAATTTGGATTTCTCAATAAGAGATACTTTGAAATATTAAAGCTTGATATCTGATATATTTCACTTTTTCACTTAACATTATGGTCTCAAACTACATCCATTTTTTCCTACAAATGCCCCATGTTTACCTTTCTTTGTAGCACTGTACTGTATGGAATGTCACAATGTGGAATGTCATTATAATACATATACAAAATGTACCAATAAAGTCAATTTTTAAAAATTGAATTCTTTATTGGTATATTTTATATACACATAATGATCACACTTAACATTGGCAAGTCAGTACCAGTATATGACACGAGGTAATTCTCATTTTTACCCATTTTACTTCCACCCTATAATACCCCGCCCCCTACATACATGTGCTTTGTTTCTTTTTCTTTTTTTAAGATCATATATTTTCTTCCCCCTCATTACTTTACCGTACGCCTTTCCCTGTGAATACTTCCCATTTCACAAAATCTTTCATACATTCCTGAACTCATTTACATCTTCAGATTTTTCATACTGGAGTAAAGTCAATTTTAAGAATAAACAACAACAACAACAACAACAAAAGTCAAATATACTCTCAGAGGTAGACCCACCAGAGATGTAAAATACAAATGATGAATTAGGGAAACAATTTTCACCTTAAATTTACTAATAAAAGTTCTAACTTTCTTTAAACATAAAGACAATACAAGAATCAACCCAATATAATGATTAGATTACCATAAATAATTTATGGAAACATATTTTTAAATACGTTAAAAATTTCAATACCCCTAAAACAAAGTAATTATAAAAACAACACAAAAATTCGATATAATATCTTCCTACCAATTTTGCACCAGTTTGATATTACATTATTCACGATAATGTGAAAGAAAAAGCACACATACACCTGATAGGAATGAAATGTGTAAAATGAATGTGTCTCAATTTATTCATCAAATCAACATTTGAATTACACATATGATGTGATGTAACAATCTGATTTTTTTTTCATTATTGTACAATGCACATCGATTTTTTCTATAATATATGGTTTATAATTACAAAAGGGTAAAAATATTCAATATTCTAATACCTGAAGACTGTTTAAATGAAATTTGGGCTATAAGAACAGTAGAATTCTATATAACACTGCAGAGAGCCCATAAAGTATTTAGCTATGTGAGGTTGCCAGAAATGTATCAATAATTGGAAAAATATGAGTAAATATTTCTATTTTTTCTGAAAAGGAAAACACAGAAAATATAAAAATATGTGTTTTTTAAGTACATATTCTATCTGGGGACAGAAAAGTTGTTTTCCTAGAGCCCGGGCTTATTATTAATTTCTATCATGTGTGCTTTACATTTTAAACAGTTTTAAAGAGTTATAGAGAATCAGAAAGTGGAGGTAGTAGACTTGTATGAAAAAATGAGGGAATTTAATTTAAAGAAACAATGACCTTAAAATTATAGATAAACTTTTTATACTACATTTGAGAAAGTCACTGTATAGTGGCAGATCAACGGGATAGCTCAAAATGGTCAGAGACAGGAGAGTTGGGTTAAAACCAGAAATGTATTGTCAAGACAATGACCAGCCCAAGAAACAGGTCCTTATCAGCTGGTTCAGTTCTGTGGGAGGGCAGGGGGGTCAAAGTCATAGAAGATTGCAAGGAGCAATTTAGATAATTTTGAGGAAAATTGTCACAATTAAATTATGATTTGACTTAATGTTCTTGCCTATTAAGCTATGACATCCCAACATATAGCTCCATTATTTTGGCTTCTAAACACAGCAGAGACTTCAGGGCTCCTGTTTCTTGAGAACTGAGTAGAAACAGAATGGTTTCACCTGGGGAGGGGGAAATTCCTTATCAGGTTAAACTATCTAATCTGCTATTGTGAGAGTGCTCTCTTTACAGCTTTCCACAACAAAACCTTCTTAGATTTTGCCAGTACAAAATCCTCATCTATATAGGATTATCACCAGTCATCTGATACTCCCTCCAATTACTGGGCCTGCCCAGTAGGTGGTGATTAGTTTGAAGTGTCTTTGTCTTTGTCAACTCTGAGGCACTGGCCTCCTGTGTTCCTTTCTATTTTAAATTAAGCAAGTTTCTGTTGTGCTTTTCTCTTTCGCTTTTTCCATCTCCCTTTCTAGGAAGTCACAGGACTTATGTTCTCAATATCACATAGAAAGTGTAGTGGGGACTCAGACACAGTGACTACTGAAAGTTTCTTAAAGTCAGAACAAAAAAATATATAGCTTCACTTTACTTTTCTGATACTAGATATTCACAATGTACTTTTCCTTCTAAGGGAAATTTAACATAACACATGGATCTGGTCTTTTCTTAGGTCTAGTGAAAAAGGGTATGTTTAGTCACTTCTTTATATGTTAATATAATTGTTAGTGATGTTTTATTAAAAAGTGAATATTTTATTCAACCATGACTGCAAAATTCTATTTCAAATACTGTTAATTTCTGCCACAATCTTTCCCTGCCCTTTGCATGCAGTATTTCACCTTGAAATCAAAGTTACCCTTGATAAGAGCTAGTTAGCTAGTTTTATATAAGCTACTCCAATTGTATATTCAAACTTAAAATGACTAGCTTGCACAAATTATTGTCAGTTACAAAAGCCTGGAGAGTAATGCTATCTTCAAAGTAAGAAGGAATTTTATGAATTTCACACTGTCTTCATGCTAATGTCACGCTCTTTGTCATACTTGGACACCTCAGTAATTTACTCTATAAGAATTCCTAGTTAGTTTTAGAAAACACTGCTCAAAGTTTTCCATGTATTTACCTTTTTATTTTTTTCTATTGAAAGTGATTTATGGACTAATGGAATTTCCTATGTTTGATAATCCCTTGTGCTATTTCCTATTCAAAGAACACTATATCAAAGGCATTTAAACAAATCAGAATTACAAATGACACTTGAATGTGGACTTCTAGAAAATGTTTTCTGTTCCACACAATCCAGGGATTTTCTATGTCATCCTTTCAACATCATAAAGAAAACACCAAAATAGTAAATGTAATTAACAATCTAGAATCTATCCATTCTAAAGGGAGCATGACACGTTTCTTAAATGCTATAAGCCTTACATTAGTTTTATTTAACTTTGTATACATAACATTTCCTTTTTTCAGAAGTTTCTTACCCTTCATTATTAAGCATACAACTTTGTGAATAAGCTGCTTAAACTATTTATAATAAACTATTCCTCTCAACTTGAATGAATTTGAAGAAAGTTACTTCCTGACTGCATATACCTCTGAATTCTCTTTTTTTTTCCAGTGTGTAACTTGGAAAACATCAATTATTTTATTCCTTGAAATATAGAACTCCCACATATCACTATATTTAAATTTAGACATGTCTTTTCAGTGACATGGGAAACAGCCCTTTGAAATATAATCATTAAAAAAATTAATTCCTGTATTTTCCAATTTCTATAAGAGAGTTGGACTCTATAAGCTTCTATAAGATCTATAAAATTCTATAAGCTCTAATAAATAAAGATATATAAACTAGTCACATTGATCAACCAACCCCAATTGTCTTTCACCCCCCTCACTAGCTCACACAGCCCTTGAAACTTGCCCTGTATTTGTTTTAATGAAATTAAGTTTAAATCTTGCCCTAACCCTATAGTTTTAAGTAAAATCTTCATTGTCTCTTAAACTCAATTCACTATATTGTTTTATTTGACATTCCCTGAAATTCATTGTAATTTAGCAAAAAAAACCACACAAAACATTCTATTATGTGGATAGAAACTACTTCAGTGTCTCATTATATGTAGATATCTGTATCTGAAATATTTTACTCAAACTCTTTTTTTTTTTTTTTTTTTTTTGAGACAGGGTCTCGCTTTATAGTTCAGGCTGGTCCTAGCTCTCTACGTAGCCCAGGCAAGCCTTGAACTCAGCAATCCTCCTGTCTCTCCCTCCCCAGTGCTGGGATTACAGGCGTGAGCCACCACGCCTGACACTGTGGTATGTGGTATTGATTGCTGGTGGGCCTGAGTCACCACGCCCAGTATTGTATGTGGCTACTGGGATCGAACTCAGGGCCTTTCACTTGCGAGGCAGGTGCTAGAACCACTGAGCTAAATCTCTGGCCCTCAAACTCCATTATTTTTATCAGTGATTTCCACTTCAAATTATATTGTTAAAAAATGAACTATTCTGATTCTAGATTCTTCATCTTTAAGAGCTGATACTATAAAGTGCCTGGAGAAGCCAACTCCCACAAGGGCTTACAAAAGTGTTAAAGTTAAATTCTATTAATGTAATATATGAATATAGTCCGCATAATTTTTTCCCAGACAATTAGCTTTTAGAGTGCATATTACAAACAAAGGAATATTTATGCATTCTTTTTAATTCATGATATTAGTTTGAATTTAGCCTTTCATTAAAGGAAAACTAATCTACTTTTAGATATAGAATCTCTTCATATTGATAGAGTAGATCCTTAAGTTATGATTAATATGACATACAAATCACTTGGATTATTTTAGTTTTAACTATGAGCAAAGTCTTGAGTTATGACCCAAATGTTGGGTCATTGTGTTTCCAAATGGTCTCAGATACAGATTTAACTCTTAAAGTGTTTTGGAAGGAACATCCTTTCCTGTTTGAGATTGACTGAGAAATCCTGAGGCAATGTCTAAGGATTGAAAACTGCCTGTACACATGAGTAGCCTTTACAGAGTACACCTCTACCTGGCACTTTTCTGTCATGCTCTGTTCTAGGCCATCACAAAGTAAGTGGCTTGTTCTCCATCAGGTGCTTTCACTATGATGTTTCTGCCTCAGAACTTGCTGACATTGAACTGGAAGCATTAAAACTTGAACTAAACTATCTTCATCCTTTCAGTTGTAGGTGCCAAGATTTCTTCTATCAATATGAAAGACCAACACACTGGGCAAAATGATATGCAATGTTTATGTCTTCCTATTTTTCTTCCCAGTAGCTTGCCATAGAGCACCACTATGCTGAACTATTCTACCCAGGCTCAAAAGCAAGAGAGCCAAGACTGAGACCCCAAAGCCATCAGCCGGAATAAACTTTTTTCTTTTTAAATTGACCATCACACACACACACACACACACACACACACATATATACTAATAAACTACTTGCATAATAAGCATTTCATTTTTCTAAACATGTCTTATTGTTACATTTTCAAAAGTATTTTAATTGGGTAAAAATTGTAATTTGGCAAGAAATGTAGCACTTTGGTTAAACATTCTGTTCTGCTTTACTGTGGTAATAATTCAAATTTTATTATTGTTGCTCTTTGTATCCTTTTCTCTAAGTTGTTATTATGAACTTTAGGTTTGTTGAATTATTCAGTTTTCCTTCTATTTACTTGTTCAGACTTTTAAAAATCTTACAAATTGTACTATAAGGAACATAATTACAATATGACTCATTATTCTTAAAATGTCTTGAATATTTAACTAAAGTTTTTCAACATAGTTTGAAAATTATTTTCCATTTTTCTTCAGAGATGATACCTGAATATAAAACCTGAATCTATAATGGAATGTAATGGAAATAGAGGAGAACTATCAGTTTTGCCTTCAAAACCAGCCCACTGCCAGGATCCAAAGTTCTGCCAACACAGTTTTTTTCTTCAGTATTACATCAGAAAGATATTCTAATTGAATTTTACAACAGTTGGCTTCAGAAGCAGCAAAAAGGTTGTGTTTAAGCAAGTAAAGACTGTGTACTATGGGTGGTTGTTAGAAGTAATCCTATTTGGGAAAAATTAACTGGACAATTGGGACTAGGACAAGACCGGGCTTTCCTGCCTGAAGACCAGATATGACATATCCAGACTTGATGCCTTGACTCTGTCTTTGCCTTTGGGAACAACAGAGACGCCAATAATCCCACATGCTGTAATGCTCCTGGGCAGAACTACAGCCGGACCTTCATCTACATAATTCCACGTTGTTCTAGGATATAACAACATGCTGGCCTCTGAGTGACCTGTTTTATTGCTTTCTCCCAAAGTACTGAATAAAAGGTTTGACAAGCTTGGGTCTGCCATCTTAGCTACCCAGCACAGCATGGATTAAGTTTAAACTCAGCTTCTCTAAGTCTCATTTCTGCCTGTTTATTAATTGTTTGCATGGGACCCAGGGGGAGAGGATGCAGCCAGAACCCTTAGGACAAACTCCAGCCCCCTATGAGTCATACAGCAAAAGAATTAACAAAAAATAAACAAGAAAAATGGGAACTTTGAGAAAAAGGCTGAGCCTGGGCTTGACTCATGCTAAGTTGAGCCCCAACAGCAGAAGGCCAAATACCTGAGTTTGCCGAACTTTTGATCTGATTAATTTTTAATATTATTATGTATATATTCAGCATGTTTGCCATTGATTTCATACTGCTTAATTACCAATTCTTATGCCAGAATTTTTCCATTCCAAATACAGTTTCCAAAAGGAAATCTTAAAAACTGCAATTAATAAATTTGTACAACATATGTTACAGTTTTAAGATGCATAATAATTTAAAAATAATGCTTATGTTTGTACATTTTTAATTTTATTCTCCTTCTGCTCACTTTCTTTCTATGTATTAAAATGATCTTTCTTCTTTTCATTTCCACATCTGATATACACCAGTACTTTCCTTCAGGAGTTACCTCAAAGTATATAATCCAGGAATTCTGTGTTTATACCAGCTGTTTTGAAATTCAATGGCTCGAGTTTTTCTTATCTGTGCTTATTGAGTCTATATAAAACTAAAACAGCATTTGATTTTACAATTCAGTCTCATTCTTAATAAGTTTTCTTTAAATCTTTTGGTCATCATACTTCAAATTTGGAACATATTTTCTATAAAATTGTGGTCTTCTCTTTAAAATATTTAAAAAGTAGTACTGTTTGTGTATCTCTGTGTCTGCAATTTATTGTAAATACTCAGCAGTTCCCATACTGTACTTCTTCATGAATACATACACTGTACTTCAAACTTTAGTTTGAGTAGAAGGATCTACCTATATGTCAAATATGGTTACTAATTGAAATAAGGGATAAAGTGTGGCAATATAATGTCAGCGAGCATTATATATTTTATTCAGCATTTTAAGAAAGTATTACATATGCTAAAATAATTGGTAATTTGATTACTGAATGATGCTTCTTTGTTCTTAATGCTTTGCTTTTAATGTTGATGGAATTCATAGTTCAACACAGTTTTATTCAGACACTGAGCATATTACCATGGATTTCTAGTAAATAGATTTTTAAGGCATTACTAACTTTTACTGATTTATCACATATCAGTCTAAAAATTGTCATTGTATATTGTTATGTAACAAATCAATTTGTTTAGGTATCTATACCTGAGTAGTTTTTCTTTTTCTTCTACCTAACACAAGGTGAAATTGTCCAGTATGTATTGATCATCTGTCGTATTTTGTAAGTCATGGCATAAATATCAGACTGCATGATATTTAATAGGAATAATCAGTCATATATTCTCTTTGTACTTCAATTCTTGTGAAGAAAATTTTGCTGCCATGTGTAAGAACAAACAACGGTCAAATTTAGAATGACAGCAGATATATACTTCCAATAATGTTTCATAATTTTGCAATTCAGTGCTACTACAAAAGTTTCATTATACAATGGCTTTAAAATATATCAGTAGATAATATGTAAAACCTCATAAATTAAATATATAACCACACAAATAAAAAATCCAGTATCATATAGACCATGATACTAGCATGTGGATAATAAATATATTGCATTTTCAAAGTTTAGATGGCAACTATTTTAATTTCATCATCTACCATCTACTAAATGAAGCCAAATTTTGGGAAGTTGAAACTCACTGCTCATTGTTGATAGATATTTTACATTCCCCTATTGGTTCTTATATCATAAGAGGAAAAATAAATTGTGATGTTGGTCCATAGAATTGAGTTTATAAGTTTTATTGTGTGACCATGCATACTTCTACAGCCTCATGCTAATCATATCTAAGTGAGTTTGATAAGCAATTAATTGTATAGTTCCCCTTTTTAAAGATTTCCCTTCCTCTAATCAATAATTATATTTTTTCTTTGTTATGTGCCTTTTCCGAAGAGAAGCAAATATCCTCCTTACACTTTCATTTTAAATTAAGAGCAGGGATGACCTCACTTCAATAATATTAGCTATATTAATAGTGAGTATTTATCTATATAAATATGCATCAAGCTAGTGAAGTTTTCTTTCTCCTTTTCTTCCTTCATCTTTTTGATATTCATGTAGTGTAGAAACAAAGCAGAAGTAGTAAGATATGCTGCTGAAAATATAAGTTGTCTACAGTTCACTAACCCTCCCTGGATCTAAAACAAGACTTTGTAATGGATAAAAGACTCCTATTCAAAATATGAATAACAGACCTAGAATTAAGCTATCTCTGGCCTATGTTCAGAATATAGTTTAAAAAGTATCTTTGCTGCCCTACGTTATTCTGAGGGACAGAAAAAAATCATATAATGATAAAATTGGGGAAATAATAGGAAACCGTGAAAGTAAGATGCATTCCAATAGTTAGAGGTATGTTAAGTGATCACACTAAAAGTCAGGAAAAACTGGAACATTAGTGCAAATGTGTTCCCAGAGAAGATAAGAACTAGGTGTGAAATATTTAGTGTCTTCTCATGTTTGTCCTGTTTTTCCTTCTGCTTATTATGTTTCATATAGACATGACAATCACTTTACTTTCATAGGTCTCAAAAAGTAATTCATCCAGGCGTGGTGGCTCACGCCTGTAATCCCAGCACTCGGGAGGCAGAGACAGGAGGATTGCTGAGTTCAAGGCTTGCCTGGGCTACATAGTGAGCTCAGGGCCAGCCTGAACTACAAAGCGAGACCCTGTCTCAAAAAAAAAAAAAAAAAGAAAAGTAATTCAAAGTAATCTAGATTATGGTCACTAACAATGGGAGTATATCAGTGGCTTGATATCACTTAAACTTCTTTCTCAGTCACATTACCTGCCCACTACAGTTCTCCTGAGGACTGTGATGATTTCAATCATATAAAGAGACAGCTGGATGAAAGTTCCACCTTGGTAGTGCTTCCATTGTTTCTATGGCAGCACAGAGTAAAATGAACTCACATTCCTTCTGCTATCATCTCACAAGTTACAGAAAGACACTTGCAACTCCAGCTTATAAAAAATGCCAAGAAAAATGTGCCCAACAACAACAAAATATAGACTTAAAATCTCTCAGATTTATGCCTGAAAAGGATGAGCTTTCCCTGTCTGAACTCATCTCTCTTGTTTATTACTCTTGTAAAGGCAGAAAATAAATGCCAGTAAACACTACTGTTCCATTTCTTTCTACTTTCCACAGTTAGTCTTTGGAGGGACATGGACTACTCTCCAAGTTGTCAGGCATCACACTTTCACCTGCTGAACTATCTGTACCCCAAAACGGGCATTAGTTTTCTATTCTCTCACATAAATTTCTTTTAAAATTATCATTACATTGCTTGTTTAACTATACCTTTGTCAGTTATGGGAAAAAAAAAAAAAACTTTTCAGTTGACCTCTGCATTGTTTAAAGAAATGCTAATGCCTGAATTAGTGCATGACCAAATTCGTGCATGACCAAATGTTCATCCAAATGTAAAAAGCTAAGAAATGGAAAAAGAAAAAGTAAATTTAAACATGGTGTAGCTTTTATTTGAAATACTACTGACTACTGTTCCTGCTGAACTTCTGTAGAGTTTTTCAGATATATTCCTTTTGTCTTTAGGAACTTCAATCTATTTCCAAATAATAAAATGGTGGTTCTTTTTTTTTTCTTTTCTGTGTTTTTACTTCTGTTAGTAGAATATTAGTCCATGAAACTCTTTACACTCTCATACTGTAAGTGAATTCCCAAACTCTACCTTTTAGATGTATGTCTTCTGGATGTTTCACTTGCATCTGTAGTTAGTATAACCAGAGTTCTCGCCTTAAAATCTTTTAAGAATATTGATGCCCCCTGATACCCACATATATTCAGCCCTTCAGCACATTACAATAGTTTTTTGTTTTAGTTGACTCATAGATGTGTGCGTGAAGCCAATTTAAAATGTGCTAATGTTTAGGTTACTCTCAGTAGTTTTTCCTCATAAATACTTCACATTAAGAAACATTTAACTTGCAATAAAATATGTAGATTGAATATCTCTTCAAATTATATCATTTTAAAACTCTTCATTGAACAATGATAAAGTAAGATAAATTGGTGGAAAAGAAAGCTCAAGAAGTTTAGTTGCTTAGAATTGTTTTTGCTGTTCTAGCTCTCTTGTGGTTCCAGATGAATTTTTGGATTATTTTCTCTAGCTCTGTGAAGTATGGTGATGGGATTTCAATTGAAATTGCATTGAGTTGTACAGTAGTTGTGGGAGTATAGCCATTTTGATGATGCTGATTCTCCCTACCCAGGAACAAGGAATATCTTTCCATTTTCTGATATCCTCTTCTATCTCCTTTTTCCGAGTACTGTAGTTTTCACAATAGAGGTCTTTCACCTCCTTTGTTAGATTGTTTCCTAGATCTTTCATTTTTCTGGGTGCTATTGTGAAAAGGATTGACTCTCCAATTTCTCTTTCAGTTTGTTTTTGGTGTATCAGATGAAAACAACACTAAGATTTCATCTCACTCCACAATGAATGGCTAATATTGAGAAATCAACCAGCAATAAATACTGGCAAGGCTGCAGGGAGAAAGAAACACTTCTTCACTGTAGATGAGATTCTCAACTTGTGCAACCATTGTGGAGATTCCTTAGAAACCTAGGATTAAAGGTCCCATTTGACCCTGCTATTACCCTGCTAGGAATATACTCAAAGGAATTAAAAGATTCATATTGTAAAGACATATATTCACCCATGTTCATAGCAGCTCAGTTTGTGATAGCCACCTCTTGGAAACAACACAAATGACCAACAATTGGAGACTGGAAAAAGAACTTTTTTTTTTGTAAATAAAATAGAGTTCTACCCTGCCATAAAGATTGACAAGTTTCATTCATTTATGTGCAAATGGATACACCTTGAGGACACACTAATAAGTGAAATAAATAGATCCCAGATATGTAAATACCATATCTTTTCTCTGATAGGAGAATCTATAGATGTAAATGAGTTCTAGATAGATTTTGTAAAATAGGAAATACTCAAAGGTAATGTGGAGGGGGTATATAATGAGGGGAAATAATAAATATGATTTGGAAAGCAAAACAAATATCATGTATATAAGGGGTGGGAGGTTGTAGGTGGGTAGGGCTATGGGTAAAAATGGGTAAAAATGAGAATGAACGTGTCATATACTGGTACAAATTCCCCAATATTGAGTGTGATTGTGAGCTGTATATAAAATTTACCAATAAATAATTCATTTTTTTAAAGCTCAAGTACTTTAGGAAAGATATAGAAAATGAAAGATTGGCCAATGTATAATATATGAAAATCAAGAAATATGCATAATGAGATACTTGAATTTCACTTGTACTATAGAATAACTCATTTTAGGATTTTAGGCATTAATCACAATGGGGAGCCATAATAAACAAAGGGCTTAAACATTTAAGTGGCTAAATGAATGGTTTGTACACTAAGTTCAGGGCATATGTACTATCTTATTCTTTCTCATGCATTTTACCTTGTTCATGGTATCATCATGTATCCTGCCCCTTGGTCTACATAGAATGTTAAAATAAGTATTCTCTTCTCTGGAAAAATTTACTCTGAGAGATGGCACAGTTATAAAAAATCCAAAGTCGCCATGTATAGAAAACAAAAATATGAGATTCTTAATGAAGTTTGAAATTCAGATATGTGTGAATAAATACTGTGCTGTTTCACAAATATTAAAGCATGCAAAATGTTTACATGAACATTTATAGAGAAAACAAAACTAAATTACATTTAATTAGGCATTAATAGGATTTCATATCTATCAAGGATACATTAGAAGCTAAGAAATATGAAATTCTGCTTCAGAAAAATAAGGGAGGGTAAAATATTTTTAGAATGTTACCAGTGAGTCATATTAGTGGTATTTCATAAGCTTTAGCTAGGTTTTAAAAATTTACTATCTACATTTAGGAATGTATAATTTTGTAAAAAGAGGTACATTGACCCCTTGAATAAAAATGTCATGGCACCTAACAAATAAGGATTCTATGTGGCAGAATAGAGATCAAAATCCCATAAAGATAATTAATTATAATACATTTATGGAAAATGCCTGGGTTGGATTAGATGAGATGATAAAAGTCTCTAAGGAGATCTCCAGGAAATTAAATTTAATGAGTAAATTATCAGATGCATTTGAACATTTGGCAAATATTTTTGAAAGGTTTCTGATAGCTCTGCTGCAGAAAAAAAAAATATGCTTAGGTGAATGAAAACAGTACTAATAGAGGAATAATGAACACTCTACTGTTGTACAAGATGGCATAACAGGGCTAAGTTTCCTTCCCATCTGGAACAAATTTAAATCATACTGAACAAAAGGAAAAAAAATACCAAAAGTCTAAATTATATAATACTATAGAATAATGTCAGATGAAATTAAAGTGATATACAATTCAGATGTGCTTCCTATGTTACCTGAATATAAAAGAATTTGTTTGTGCATATTGAGCCTTCGTGCGCATTTCAACTAGAGGACGATAAACAGTACTCCTCTTCGGTGCCCATGTGTGGTGTCACTTTGCAGTGCTACTGAAAATTCATTCGCATTATTGATATAGTTAAACTGGAGAAGATAGAAAGGACCTGTGGAACTGACGATGTGGATCCGAAGTGTACTCCAGGAAACAGGCAGGGCTGGACAGCAGGCTGCTACCAGTGCATGCAAACCTCCTCTCAACAGCCAGGACGATCCTAAAGTGAGAACTTCCCAGCGCAATGTGTTCCTGTTCATTTCCTCTCCCAGCTGCACTGTTGGTGTAAATCGCTGCTGCCTTAAGACAAAAGTCAATGAGGAACTTCAGGTGTTGGGATGTCCTTCCCTCTTATGACAGGCAGAGTCCTCTCTCACTTGAGACACAGAGGGGCAACGTTTTTCTTGCTGTGTGCGGGGGTGGGGTGGGGAATTTAGTCACCTAAAAAAGTCAACATGAATACTTTATACCTTCCTGTTTTCTTCATGTAAAAATGACATATTTAAGCAAAATGAGAAGTCAGTATTATTTTATCCTATTTGTCATGTACAAGTCTACTCTTCATAAAATTGTTTTTAATACAAGAGGATGAAGTAATCTTTTTACTGTTAGTTACTTTAATTTGACTTTGTTGGCTTTTGTTCTTAGAGAAATTTAAATTTGGCAGTTCATTTATAGAATTTTAATATGCAAAGTCAGTTAAGCATCTGTTTAAATTGTATCAAACAGTGAACTGTGCATTGCAATTAGATTTACTAGAAGAGTTGAACTTGCTAGTACTTGCAATGATTTTTCTGGGATTTTGTCATTGTTTATATTATTTACTTTTTCAAATGAGAGGTTTAACCCAATGCATTATATATAGTTGATGAAGGCAAATATTACAACACATCAATAACATGTAAAAGGTAACTTTACAGAGTAGCAAAAAAAACATTTATTATTTGGAATGATAATTTAGAAACTTTCATTATGTTGTTTTCAGTTGTTATTTCAAGGAAAACATTTTCTATACTGGTGTGTGCATGCCTGTGCATGCCTTAACACACTTGTTCAAATGTATTTCTGAGATACTTGTCTTGGACACTTTGATGCACCCAAAAGAATAATTACCAAAGTTTCAAAAAGAAAATCTTATAAAAGTAATAATGTCAAGCTGCATCTTTGAGTTCCACCTGAAGGGGAAATATTTTTCTTCAATGCACTATTTTACTGAGCTAGAAATTTAATTTATTTTCAGTAGCTTGGCATTCGGATTCCAGTTTTAGTCCATCATATCTTGGTTCATTCATATAAAATATGATTTGGGAATTTTTCCTATTAAAAATCTTGACATGAAAAATTTTAGGGAGTTTTTAGTGGTCCCTTCAGATTCATAACTACTTATTAGCTATGTGAATACTAGAAATTGCTGTATTGTCTTCTCTGAGGACTTCAGATGCTCTCTATATTATATTATAATATGTCTGCTTATTCTCTCTATTTTCTGTTAGGATTTCCTGTATCAGAAAATCCAAACATTGATAGAGAGAGAGGAAGGAGTGTATGGAGTTACCATTTATGTCTTTCAAGCAGCTGAGTAACTAATATGCTTTTATTTTACATATCTGACAGCCTAAAAAATAGATTCTTCTTATGTGAATCAACTGGACTCCATATACTTATTCATGTTTAGAAGTTGATGATAGGAGCCGGACAGTTAGCTCAGTGATTCCGGCGCCTGCCTTGCAAGCCCAAGGTCCTGAGTTCAATCCCCAGTGACCACAAACGATGCTGGGAATGGTGACTCACGCCCAGCAGCCATCAATACCACATACCACAGTGCCGGGCGTGGTGGCTCACGCCTGTAATCCCAGCACTCGGGAGGCAGAGACAGGAGGATTGCTGAGTTCAAGGCTTGCCTGGGCTCCATAGTGAGCTCAGAGCCAGACTGAACTACAAAGCGAGATGCTGTCTCAAAAACAAAACAAACAAACAAACAAAACAAACAAACCAAAAAAAGAAGTGGATGATAGGAGATTTCCATGTGCCTAAGTACTTTAGGCTGTTAGGGATTAATTTAAACTGCAAAATAAAGGTCAAATAGATAAGATAATTCCTCTTATTTTGCAAATAGTATAATATCAGTATGATATGATATTTTATGATGTTGAAATAAGATGGAGCATATTGTTTCCTATGTTTTAGTGTTTCTTTCCTTTTAATTTAGTGTTTTAAATAATTTCATGATTACTATATATTTTAGGCTAGTTTGTGTGCTAGAATTTTCCATTCACTGGCATTATCAGGCAATGCTGATAATGAAAATTATCATCAAAGTGTCTTGATTTAATAAATTTATATCATATAATAGATGAATTGAGGTTTTAAGGCCTAAAATTTTATCATTTAATTATACTATTATTACTAGCATGTATCTCATGTATCCTGTTATTTATCATAAACAAGATTTATAAAAGATTCATAGTTTGGGCCGGAGGGTTAGCTCAATGGTTCTGGCGCCTGCCTCGCAAGTGCAAGGTCCTGAGTTTAATCCCCGGTAACCACACACGATGCTGGGTGTGGAGACTCACGCCCACCAACAATCAATACCACATACTATAGTGCCGGGCGTGGTGGCTCACGCCTGTAATCCCAGCACTCAGGAGGCAGAGACAGGAGGATTGCTGAGTTCGAAGCTTGCCTGGGCTACATAGTGAGCTCAGTGCCAGCCTGGACTACAAAGTGAGACCCTGTCTCAAAAAAAAAAAAAAAAAAGATTCATAGTTTATAAATTTTCTCTTTGTTTACCAAAAACTAAATTTTAAAATCAGTGAATGCTATAAATAGTGGAAAAATTATAAAATCCCTTTAAATATTATAAGAATAAACATTTTTCTTTGATCCTACCTCATATAAAAGATGAACAACCTCTGAAGTCATTGCTTGAATCTCAATTTCACAAACAATAATCTATCAATCAAAACAAAATTCTGCTTTGCTATTGTCTATTTACAGCTCCATAAAGGATTAGATTAGTGATGAAAGATCACATATTTTGATGCTGACACCAAAGGATGAATATCTAAAAAATGTACACTGCAGAGAGGTAATATCCTTCAGACAAGAGGCTGGCATCTGGAAACATGATAATAATGTATGACAATTTGAAGTGTGGGGTCCTGACTGTGTTAAAGATAGGGTTCAGGGAGTTGTAAGTCATTTATGCTAACTGGCCTGTCAGGATGACACATCTTGTCAAAGAAAGGTTAGAAAGCAGAAACTTGTGCTAACTGAAGACAGTTTTGATATTTTATCAATATTTCCAGGCCACTGGCTTGATTTTTTTAAATTTTTTATAAACTAATGAAAGAAATGCAACTCAAATTTATCCTGAATGTCTCAAAACCAGAGTAAATTTGTATTTCATAATTGCAATGTAAATATTTGTTGTTTCGTCAGAAAATGTTTTTCAGAAACTTAAATCTTAGTGACAAAATAAAATATGAATGTTGATTTATTTAATTTCTCAAATTCATATGTGGACATATTATGAACTATATATTTCTAACTTTTCAGTTTATTTTTGACCTGCAAATTGGTGAAATACAGGGAAAGTTTGGAAAGTTTATTGAAGAAAATAAATTATCTTTTCCATTCAAGGAGAATACCAGTCCTGGCCAAATGCACTACTAACTCCACTAATCTCTCTGCAAAAGAATTTTGATCCAGTGCTAACACTTTCTACTTTTTCAGAATATATATACACATAAATGTTTATTTATAAACTCAGAAATATTTATCATGAGATCATATTAGAAACTGTAGAGAGTAAAGATATCTGATTACTTATATGCAGTCTTTGTGTATTTTTTAATTGCTTCATATATGTCTTATTGGATACATACTCAAATCCATGGGCTCTTATAAACCTATGGAATTTCTCCTACATTATCATTATAATTGATCCCAGTGAATGATTTTATTGTGTTAATATTCATCTAGTTAATGAATTTATTATGGTGTAAGTTCCCTAGAAACTTTCTTAGTTGATCTCTGTGTGCTAGCCTAAAGAAAAATTTAATGATGAAAACCATGTTGAGAAATCTCAGTTGTCCGTTTGAGTGTATTAAGAGACTCCTGGAGCTGTGCCTGGGTTGGGAGGGCAGTAACCTCACCTCTGTCAATACTGTGGGGCTCATATCTGATCAGTGGTGCCCGTCTCTCAGCCTTGCCTTCTTCTTTCTGGCTCTGATGAGGTGAACTGGCTTTCTTTCCTTTGCTCTTCTACCATGTTTCTGTCTTGGAGCCAGCCAGCCATTAACTGAAACCTCAGAAATTGCAAACAAAATCCTCTCCCATTCAAACTGCAAGGCTCATGAAGTTCGTTTCTATGATGAAAAGCTGACTAATTCAGCAACTAAACGATGAATTTAAAAAGTTCATAACAGACAATTCAAAGTTTAAAATGATATGGTATCTTAATTCCACATCTTAAAGATTGTGTGGAATAGTACAACAGGCACATAAAATCAAACTTACATTTTACCTAGAGATCTGCAGTAATTACATGGATTTCATAATAAAGTCATACAAAGCTTGAAATTCAAAATGATAATTTTCAGAAATTGATTCATGCATATATATAGATATATGCACACATCATATGTACATTGATGTAGAACCTTAAAGGAGAAATATGCTTTATTTTTTATGCACATTGAATGGATGAATAATAAACTGTTCTCTCCTTGGCATAGAAAAGGTTGGGATTAAGCGTGTATACATAGGATGGAAGAACTTTAAAAATGAACATGTATGAAGGAAATAAGACAGTAATGGAATTCAACTGAGTTAAAGCCAATTTAAATATTCAAGACAGCTTTTGGAAAATTGATCAGTTTAAAATAGTTGGTTCTCCTCAGCAGCACAGGAACTAGCAGAAGGAATCAACAACTGGGATCTCATCTTATTTAAAAACTTCTGCAAAGCAAGAGGAACCATTCATGGAGTGAAAAGACAACCTACAGTATGGAAAAATATTACTAGCTGTTTTTCAGACAGAGGACTGACATCTAGAGTATATAAATAACTTTTAAAAATCACTCCCTTATTGAAAGACCTAATTCAAAAATTGGCATTTGAAATGAATAGACATTTTTTCAGATGAAGAAGTAAAAGCAGCTAAGAAACATGAAGAAATGTTCAGCATCACTGGTCATTTCAGAGATACAGATGAAAACTGGATTGATATTTCATCTCACTGCACAAAAAATGGATGCTATCATGAACTCAACCATCAGCAAATATGGAGGCTACCGGGAGACAGGAGCATTTCTCCAGTCTTGATGGGATTGTAGACTGGTGCAACCACTGTGGAGATCAGTGTGAAGATTCATCAAAAAACTAGTATTGGAGGTCCCAACCTGCTATTTTCCTGCTAGGTACATACATGAAAGAATTAAAAGATTCATATCACAGAGAAATATGTACACCTTGTTCATAGCAGCTCAGTTTGTGATAGCTAAATTTTGGAAACAAACCAAATGTCCATGAAAGGCGATTAGATGGAGAAGATATGGGTATTTTTCATAAATGCAGCCATAAAGAGTGATAAATTTGAGTCATTTATACTAAAATGGGTGTGCCTTGAGAACGTACTTACAAGTGAAATAAATAGGACAAAGGTGTAAATATTGTATCTTTCCTCTAATATGAAAAACTGAAGGAGTAAATGAATGCCAAATGTATGATCAGTAATGTGAAATAGGAAGAAAATGTTCAAAAGGAAAAAGAAAAGGACAGATAGGGGAAAGTAAAGGAGGGGAGAAGTTATGATAGTTAATAAAATGAAGCTTATGGATATAGGAGGTAGGGGTTGTAGAGAGTGCAGGGTAAAGGGGAAAAATGAGAATCAAGATGTGCCATGTACAGGTACAAATTCTCAAGGTCGAACATGATCATAATGCATGCACAAAATGTACTGATAAAATCATTATTAAAATAAAATAGTTCTCACCTCATGGTACACATTAGGGCCACCTTTATATCAACACTGATGATGAGAACTCATGCTGAAGGTCTTGAGTCATTGATTCTGATATCTTCATTAGACATTCCTTAGGTAAGAGTTAATATGTGAGCAACATTAGGAACTGGTGTTTTAGGCTCTTCCCATGGATATATAATATTTGGGCTTTAATTGGATAAGTAGAAAGCAAGATAGAAGAATGGATACTAGCATCTTCTCAAATGGCTAATATTTGTGTGGAGATGTGTACCAGTCCTAAGAGCCACTTTCATCACATATAAAGTAAACATAGTGAACTAATTATGTTTCATTTAGGTTCATAAACACTAAGGTATAAAATCTCTAATGTAATCACTAATATGTTCAAACTTATAGTTTTATCAGACCTCAATGACAAGACAATTGCAGATAACATAGAATATTACTTGTTGCTGAGGTGTACTTTCTAAAAATATCTTGCCTGAATGTGAATTAATGACCAACATGTGTTTTATAGGATAGAATTGTGATAAAATATAAAATTGTATAAGACTTCCTGAGACATTACAGTTTCAGATATAGTTTGCATTTTATACAATTTGACATCATTTAACTTTAGCATCATTATCTTTAAAATATTTATGGCATGTGAATATGTATGCATACATTTTACATGGCATTATTATTCAAACATATTAAGAAAGTTGAAATGACATTCTACGCATAAATTATTTTATAAAATATTAGAAGATTTTCAAAGACAGAGGACATAGTACAAAACCAACAAGCGTGGTTAGATTAGGAGGAACTTCACTTGGAAATGCTATTTAATAAATTGTAGATTTGAGGTTTCAGGTGTTGATTGATCTAGTAATCTTAAACCAGATTTTAAAATCAAAATCTAACAGGGCGTGGTGGCTCACGCCTGTAATCCCAGCACCCGGGAGGCAGAGATAGGAGGATTGCTGAGTTTGCAGCTTGCCTAGGCTACATAGTGAGCTCAGAGCCAGCCCAAACTACAAATTGAGACCCTGTCTCAAAAATAAATAAATAAATAAAAAATAAAATCAAAGTATTTTATTCTAATTTAGTATGTTATTTTGGATTGTATTTTTTTATTTCAAGATAGATATAAGTTAAGTGGCTTTGTAAGATAAATAGGCCTCAGAATAAAATAGAAATGAGATTCTCAAGTAGGTGCAAATATGTTGCCTAACAAATGATTTGTATAACAAGAAGACAGCTTTCTGTACATATGGATATGTTCCTAAACTCTCTTTGGTCATCCACAACTCAACTATAACACAGTACAGATGTGAGTTATGGTAGCCAAATTAATTTTACCCAACTATTTCTTCTTTATTTACTGATAAGCTATTGTGCATTAGGTCTGGAATAAATAACAAAAAACCCTTTTTCTCATATAGTTCTCAAAACACAGAAATATGTAGACCTTAATAAAAAGTTGTCAAAAAATTTCTGATTTTAATTTACAATAATAGGCAATAAAGTGCATAAAGCATGGAACAGAAGGCATTTATGATGAGGTGACAGTTTAAATTCTGAAAATGAGTAATTATCTGAGATGGATGGCAGAATATTCACGTCAATGACCACAGCATCCCAACAAAAATGTATCAAGCATTATAAGATGCACTTAACAAGAATAATATAAAATCAGAAGGGCATTCAGTACTCAGAGTTCTAGAGAAGCAACAATGAAAATGAAAATCACATCCATACTCACTGCTCCATCTTTAAAAAGTGTCTAATCCTTGAAATACACATTAAGTGATAGCTGTTGAATATGATAACCCTACCTGCTTGTAGGTAAAAATAAGTGCTTAATTATATGATGAATATAAAACTACCAAAATTCAGAAAGAGTCAGCAATTTCTATCGAGCAATTTCTGATACTTCTGTGTGCGTCTAGGTTCTTTTCCATGCAATATATCTGGCAGGGTACTTTTCAGGCCTGACTATTTTTTCCTCAAGACCTCTGGATCAAAATGGCTAATCACTCTGGTGTTCTGTTCTTACAATATGCCATAATTAATGAAAAGAAAATAACTTTTTAATTCAAAATAATATTAAAAGCAACGCTACACAAACCAAGAATAAATTACATAAAATCCACTTATTGAAGAAAAACAGCTTATGTTTGCAAACTGAGGGACAAAATATGTATACATATACTCATCTGTGGAATTGAAAATATCAATATCAAATTTGCTTAAAAATTTGTAAGCTTTAGAATTTTCCCTAAAAATTATGCTTGACTTTTTACCCAAGAATATTACAGTACAGTCTCAGTTCTTAAATAACTGGTGTTTAGTTTTTCCATTTATCTATAAGCTCTTGACAATTTACTCAAACTTTGTGACTCAGTTTTCTTCTGTATTAAAGAGTCTATTCATTAAATCAACAGTTTTAATTATTGTTTGCATGGCAAAATTAACAAAGAACCAATTTTTAAAATATCAGACCCACACTCAGGGTTAGTGAATTGGACAAATAATTCTGTTATTAGTATATCATTATTTTGAAATTAAAAGTAATTGAGAATAATCAATTTTGAGAATCATTAGATTGGGTTATTTTTTCATTAGAGTTCACAAAAATAGGACTCCTGAAAAATTAAAAAAAATACATGGCTAAAATGCAAAATCATAGGATTCATATGTATGTTTTCTGAAGGAACTTTTAGATTTGGTGATGAAATATGAAATTTTCTGAATACAAACAATATGATTTGGTACCAATTTTTCTAAGATAAGTAAAGTTTACATATTAAAAAGTATATGGATACGCGATGTGCAATAACTTTTAGTCAGTAGAATTTTGAGGCTTTCAAATTTTTATCACTAATTTATCAATGAGTTCATAAAATCTCAAAATTGGTATTAGTTGTGTTAAAGCTGGTATCATATGTTTTACCTAATCTGAACTCTACATTTATTATTTTGAATTCATTAATCTGTAACTATATTCATTTAAATAAACTAAAATAAGAAATATTTTCTTAAACAACCTATACAAATTTTGAATTGAGTCCATTACAATGGAGTAATTTAGACTCTTATAATATGATATTTGCTCCAAAGTTCACCTGTCTCACTACTAAAAAACAGAAATATTGAATCTGCCATATTCTGATTTGCACCCAATTATGAAATACAGTATTTATCTATATCAAACAGAATGTTATATCTTTTACCTTTAATATCAATTATGAAACAATTTCATGTATTGATATATAAATAGTAGAATATATATTGAATGGCCATTTGGCCCTGCTGGGTGAATAACAGACATATCCAAATGTCCCTTACATTTCCCTAAGAATTGCCTCTTTGATATTTGAAAAGGTTGTTGAAACTCAGTGAAGAGCTGATCATTAAAGGAGAATCCCCATGTAAAGCTCCCATAAAACCATTGGAAGTGAGACATATTTTACTGTATTTAGCATTTATGCAGCATTTTTGAAAAGTGCATTTTTATTAGAGGCTCTCACAACAGTCTTACGAGCTTCATCTTGTGTTATGCTCTGTTAAAATTGGATAAATTAAGGGCCAAAGAAGCCAGGAATTGGTTAAGGTCATGTGGCAGAAGGCAGCAAAGAAAGCCCAAATTACTATTCTGAGACCTGACATTTCCATCATGTTGTTTATCCTCCATGCACCATACTGTCCATTTTTTTCACCACTGAAAGTATTTTTAGCAGAACCAGAAATATAGCATTTATACATTAGCCTGGTGATTTACAGATATCTATTATCAAAAAGATAAGAAATGACAAACATTGAGTCTAAAATGTATACTTAAATTTGCAGTTTCTCTTCTAATCATATATACAACAGTTTATTATGATTTTAAATGTCATTTTACACCTGGCATATGTGCTTCTCTGAGGGAGAAAACTCAGATAAAGGCTTGGAAACAGAAACTGATCATAACTAAAACATAAAAATTAGCAAATAATACAAAAATGTATGGGGTTTCCAGTTTTTTTTTTTTTTTTTTTTTTTTTTTTTTTTTT
>PVIC010016598.1:0-33717 GCA_004025085.1 Thryonomys swinderianus | reverse complement strand
TGATGAGGGGAAGGAATAAATATGATACAGAAAGAAAATAAAAGAGCATGTATAAAGGGGGGAGGAGGGGGGAGTGGGTAGGGATATGGGTAAAAATGAGAATTAACTTGTGGCATATACTGGTACAAATTTCCCAATGTTATATGTGATTTTGAGATGTATATAAATTGTACCAATAAAGAATTCAATAAAAAAAAGTGAGCATTTAAACAAACTTTTTATTTATTATGCTGGATTGAATCAAGCTTTCACTTTTTTCTTTCCCTTCATAAGAACATTTTCTAGTGTCAACACCATTTGTTTCCATTAACAAAAACATAATTAGTATTACCACCAAAGGAGCATCCCATCATCACATTCTTCTGACCTAGGAAACACAACTTTGGAGGTACACCCAGAGCACGGGGCGTGACCACCTCTGCCCAAGCTCCACGAGCTCACTGTAGGCAATTCTCAAACCTCCTCCACCATTTGAAGCTAGAACATCCCATGTGCCTCACTTCAGGACAACATACTTTCTCTTTCAACAGGAAGAGGCTAGAACACTGTGTTTTGGGGGAATCCCTCACATGCCACATGGACTGGTGGTCAATGTCCTGCTTTCACAAGCTTCTCCAAACATCCATAACACACACGAGGACACAGTCCTTCTTGCCCTCTTCTGATTTTCAAGACCCGTCATCACTTGCCACCAGTCTAGTTTTGGGACTCTGCTCCTAACACATCCTCAGAGTATCTTTTCCCTGGAGATGAAGGTTCCGTCTCATCTTCCTGACTTTGTCCTCTGCCACCAGGACTCTGCCCACAAACCAGTACACAGCCATCTTTTTCTGTCCACAAAGGTGGGAAGAGTCAAGAATCACCTTCTCAATAAACTGGGTGTGGTGCGGCATGCCTGTGATCTAGGCAGATCTTCATGAGTTCGAGCTCATCCTGGGCTACATAGTGTGTTCTGGGCCATTCTGAACTACATAGTGAGATCGTGTCTCAAAAAACAAAAACAGATGGGCTGGGGAATTAGCTCAGTGGTTCCGGCATCTGCCTAGCAGGCGCAAGGTCTGAGTTCGATCCCCAGTACCACATACCACAATGCTGGGCATGGTAACTCACACTCACCAGCAATCAGTACCAAACACGATAGTGCCAGTTTCGGTGGCTCACGCCTACAATCCCAGCACTCAGGAGACAGACAGGTGGATTACTGTGAGTTTGAGGCTTGCCTGGGCTACAGAGTGAGCTCAGAGCCAGCCTCAACTACAAAGCGAGACCCTGTCTCAAAAAAGAACAAGGGCTCTAGATTTAGCTCAAGGGGTACTATGCCAACCTTGGATGCACAAAGGCCCGAGTTCAATCCCCAGTACCGCAAAAAAATAACAACAAAAACAGAGAGAGAAAAAGAAGATTTTCCCAACTGCCCCAAATAAAGTCTCACCATGATCCTCCTCATGATTCTAACAGTTTAATTGTTTTCACTGCACAGAGTACTACACAGACAAATCCTATGGCTTTCTTTATGCCTGTCTCCCTCCACACCTCCAAACCATGATCGCCATGGGATCAACATTCTCTTCTGTTCGGCTCACTAACCCATTCCACCCTTCATACTAGGAACACAGCAGTAGTTGAAATAAACAG
Source organism: Thryonomys swinderianus (assembly GCA_004025085.1). Taxonomy (NCBI): domain Eukaryota; kingdom Metazoa; phylum Chordata; class Mammalia; order Rodentia; family Thryonomyidae; genus Thryonomys; species Thryonomys swinderianus. Next base: position 32,082 of record PVIC010016598.1, on the reverse strand, counting down.
AATCAAACAAATGAAGCCCCCTGAAAACGTGACATTATGGTCCAACTCACCACCTATGATTTTTTTAACATTGAAATATTTTAATTCTAAATAATACGTTTACTTTGCATCAAGTAGAATGTTTAAAACCTCTCAAATCATGACATTTCCACTAAACAATATTTTTAACATCTTTCACACTTTGGACGGTCATTAAATGCCTCATAGGTCAACTCCCATGATTTTTAAATCCTTTTCCTGACCACTTGGAGGCCCCATGAGCTTTTTCTCTCCTTTTAAATTCTCCTGGCTTCACTACGCAGGCGTGAACACCCTTTTCCTGCCAGACCCTGTTCAGGAGGAGCCTATTCCCTCTGACCTGGACAGACGCAGGCCAGTGTGGAAACCACTCCGGGCCATGAGGCCAGCCCTTCCCCCCACGCACAGAAGCACAGCACACCCTGACTGAGAGCAGCACCCCACACAGCAGGGACTCATGCTAGCAGGTTGCGTGAACAGACTTTTCTTTCCAGTGAGTCTGTTCACTGTCGTAGCAAGGACAGCCTGCCCGTCTTACACTCACACACCTTCAGACCCTGCTCTGGCACACTACCAGAACACTGTGCTGCCAGGCCACAGGGCCACCAGGTGTCTCCAGCAACACTCACTCCCACTGCCTCACACAGTACCTGGCACACAGGTACATACTTGCTGGGTAAACAAGGGATAAAAACTCATTGAATACTATCTGGTCTTTCTCCAAACTCCTCCTTCTTGTTATGATAAGGCATTCTTTCAAAATCCTACATCTGTCATTTTGAAAGAAAAGATTAACCAGAAGGCAAATGGCCAACCTGGGATCTGTTTAGTCAAACCAACAATACAGTATGACAACGAGTCAGCGAACCAGGTAGATGTAAATGCAGAAAGCTCTTGAGCAGGTCCTCTGTTTCAGAAGTAACAATTTTCAAAAAGTGAATGTGAGCCGGGCGTGGTGGTTCACACCTGTAATCCCAGCACTCGGGAGGCAGAGACAGGAGGATTGCTGAGTTCAAGGCTTGCCTAGGCTACATAGTAAGCTCAGGGCCAGCCTGAACTACAAAGCGAGACCCTGTCTCAAAAAAAAAAAAAATTACCCACTACAATATAAGTTTTCCCTTTCTGAAAGTCATGACTATACTGTTAGAAACAAAGTATCTATAATCAGTCCAAAACCCAAAAAATGAGGAAGTAAACTACAATCCCTAAAATGTTTTGAAGTAATAAAGAAAACACATACTATGAACAAATGTATTGTGATTTTTAACTCACATCGAATTTCATCTGTGAAAGATCATTTCTAAGGGGATAAAAGAAGAGAGAACCAATTATTTCCAAAGACTGATTTCTCCAAATAAAGGCATCTGTTCCATTCTGGCAACTTTCATATTAACAGAAAAACAAGACTTTGGAAGTATCTGCATTCACAGTTGATAGTCACGTATCTCCAGGGGCCACCACAGCTGTCCAGCTGCAAACATGGTCTCACCAGCTGATATTTCTCCCCCTCTTTCTCCTCCTGAACCCTTTCGTCCCTTACTTCCTTCCCTTTCTCTCTCAGGAACTTGCTAACTTGTATTTTGTCCCCCATACAGTATCTTTTCTACACACAGTGAATAGTCTTGATAGTTTTACTTTAAGCAGAATTCCCAGCTGCAGTCTGTAGGCTGGCCCTGTCTATGGGAAATCCCAAGCGGGAGGACCTGAAGGTCTCCAAGGCAGGGGCAGGGAGCCCCCTTCAAAGCAGCAGAGCCTTGAAGTATAGACCTTGCCCTATACTCGTGCTGTGCCATCTTGGGCAGCTGGGCAGACCTCAAGGAGTAATCTCCAAAATGAGCTCATGCCCCAGAAAGTAAGTAAGCCCACAAGTGAACCTCAAGCCAAAAGCTTCCAGTGTCCTCCTCCCTGCACCTATCTATAATTGCTCAATCACTTCAGTTAAGAAACTCAACACTTACCTTCTAGAAGCTTCTCTTCAAATGGAAATGTTCCCTGGAGGAAAAGCAGGGGGACTGCACCAACGTCTGCAACAATCTTAGGCTGAGATGCCATCTTACTGGCCAGTGTCATCTCTAGAGGTGACGTGGCCTCTGCAGACAGTGGGAAAGCCAGAAGCCCACACAAGGTCAGAGACTAGATGGAGGTGACAGGACCAAGGGTAAGAGTGGGTGGGATCCGAGGAGAAGAGTAGGCGGGACCAGAGAGGAAGAGTAGTCAGGGCAAGAGAGGAAGCGTGAGTGGGGCAAGAGGGGAAGAGTGGGTGGAACCCAAGGGAAGAGTGGAACCAGAAAGGAAGAGTGGGCAGGACCAGAGAAGAAGAGTGGGGCTGGACCAGAAGGAAGAGTGGGTGGGACCAGAGAAGAGTGGGTGGGACCAGAGAAGAACAGTAGGTGGGGCAAGAGAGAAAGAGTAGATGGGGCAAGAGAGGAAGAGTGGGAAGGGCAAGAGGGGAAGACTGGGTGGGATCCGAGGGAAGAGTGGGACCAGAAAAGAAGAGTGGGCGGGATCAGAGGAAAGGAAGAGTGGGCGGGGCCAGAGGGAAGAGTGGGACCAGAAAGGAAGAGTGGGCGGGATCAGAGAGGAGTAGGCAGGACCAGAGAAGAGTGGGTTGGGACTAAAAGGAAGAGTGGGTGGGACCCGAGGGAAGAGTGAGACTAGCGAGGATGAGTGAGCAGGACCAGCAGTGAAGAGTGGGCGGGACAAGTGAGGAAGAGGGCGCAGGACCAAAGGGTTAGGGTGGGAGGCAACAGAGGGGAAGAACCCAGGCAACCAAAAAACAAGCAGGGCGTATCTGGAAGCCACGAAAATATTCCAAATTCTGTTTAAAATTGCAGATAGCTCATACTTTACAGACCCTATTTGTGAAATTCTGGACTTAAAAAAGTAGATACAAAGAGGCTATGATGTGTGCTTATGAAGGCCTACGCAGTGAAACCACCTCAGCTTACCCAAGGATTATGCTGTACATGAGGTATTGGGGACGGTGGTATTTTCCTTGGGTTTGTAGGGAGAGGGATGCAAAAATGTGCCAGGTAAAATACTGCAGCACTAAATCGTAATTCTTTAATAAGAGAACACAGAGAAAGAGGACCACGACCGAAAGGGATTGAGAAAGAAACAACATGTTGTTGGAACCAAAGACTACATGTTGGTCTTTGCACCAAATGTAACAGGGCAGTTTTAGGTAAATCACTTAGCTCAAGGTATGAGCTTTAAATAAACACGAAATAAAGCATCAAAAAGGGGTCCATTACACCTGGAGGACACACTTATGAGTGAAATCAATAGATCACAGATAGGCAAATACCGGATCTTCCCATTGATATGAGCACCTGTAGATGCAAATGAGCTGTAGAAAGTATGACAGTCTTTGTAGAATGGGAAATTCCAAAGGAAATTTGGTGTGGGGATGTAATAAGGGGAAGGAATAAATATGATTCTGAAAGAAAGTAAAAGAGCATGTATGTAGGGGTTGGGGAGGTGTGGGTGGGTGGGGATATGGGTAAAAATGAGAATTGACTGTGTCATATATTGGTACAAATTCCCCAATGTTATGTGTGATTGTGAGATGTATATAAATTGTACCAATAAAGATTCAATTTAAAAAAAAGGGGGGGCCATTGTTTCAGATTCCCACCAGCAAGGAGCTTACAACCCACAGAGTCAGGATCTCATGGACAAAGCAAATCTGGATATGACAAACTCTTCAGGAAAGAGAAGTCAGGAAGAAAGTTTTGGCAAAGGCTAAGAAGATAAAGTGAATCAAGTTTCACTTCCTGCAAAAAAAGCTCAGGAGCTCAGGCACCAGGACCACAAACAACACAGGGTCTTAGAAAGGGTGGCAGACAAGCCTTAAAAATGTCAATAGTTTTCTTCATCTGCCTTGAACACCCCCATATTCCTGGGGTTCAAATAGTGTCAGCCTCTTATGGTCCATTAATTTAGTAATATCTAAAGAAAATGTGGCATTGATATAGAGTACTATTTTGCAATAAAGAAGGATGAATCTGGGCCAGAGATTTAGCTCAGTGGTTCTGGTGCCTGGCTAGCAAGTGCAAGGTCCCTGGTTCAATCCCAGTAACCACATAATACAGGAAGTGGTGATTCACACCCACCAGCAATCAGTACCACACACCACAACATTGGGCATGGTGGCTTATGCCTGTAATCCCAGCCCTTGGGAGGCAGAGGCAGGAGGACTGCTGAGTTTGAGGCTTGCCTGGGCTACATAGTGAGCTCAGGGCCAGCCTGAACTACAAAGTGAGACTGTCTCAAAAAAAAAAGAAAAAAAGAAGGATAAATCTGAATCATTTGTAAGAAAATGGATTCATCTTGAGACCAATGTTAAGTGAAATAAATCAGACACACAAACTTAAAATCATATGGTTTCTCTTATATTGAAAACCCAAAGTACACAATAAAAGATAATAGGAAACAGGGAGATAGATCTTTTGCAAATGGAAGGGGACCAAGAGATGGGGAGGAAGGGGGTGAGGGCAAGGGGACGTGGAAAGAATTAAGATACGTTCTGTGCCTCCACTCACTCCCCAAGATGCATGTAGTCATTTTGTACTGCAAATATGCACTAATAAAATAAAAGTGAAAAAGACAAGCAGGGCCAGCCTCTCCATGGACTATCTGCTCAATGAAGGAAGAGCCAATGAGAAGCATACTACAGGGCAATAGAAGAAAGGGGTAGTGGCTTCTCTCTGGAGCTGGATTCTTGAGGCCGCTACAGAGGGGAACTGTCTCTCAGACCCCCACGGTGGTCCCCAAGGTCTGAAGCTGAGAGGACTTGAGACAACCTGGCTAACCTTCCCTCTGTACAAGTTCTAATTCTTTTTCCTTTGCTGTGCCTCTTATCTCTGCCTCTTCCTTCTCATTCCACAAACACAATCCTGGTCAACTTTCAATAACCAAGATCTAAACTGCTGCAAGAGCTTTGTGCCTTGCCTTAGCCTCCACCTAAGCCCTGCCCACCCTGCAGCCCATGTGACCCCTGGCAAGTTATCCAAGGTTTCCAAACCAAGGCTTTAATCGGGCCTATATATCCCAGTAGTAATGGAAGAGATGAAAGGTCTCGAAACCTCCATGCCACCTCCCAACCCTGCAGTGTCTCACAGGGCATAGTTTGTAAAGATGAAACTTAAATCAAATCCCTGATAGTCAAAGACACTGATTTTTCTGCTCTAATTTATTTCTTCTTTCTTTTTTTTTTTTTCTTTGCAGAACGAGGAAATCGAACTCAGGAACTTGTATTTGCCAGGCAGGCGATGGAACCACTGAGCTATATCTCTGGCCCTTTTCTGCTCTCATTTCTGTCCAATTAACAGAAAAGTCCTTTCCTGCCCCATTTACAAACACAGACTCTCTCCAACTCCCTACCTTATTACTATAATCATGATAAATCCTGTCTAAAGCAAGACAAGCTTAAATTCTAATTCTCTCCTACCTCTGAAACCATTTACTATCCCATTTAGCCAGTATGCAGTCAAGGCCCACGGTCCTGGTGGGCTTCCAGGGGCTCATCATTCCGTGGGAATTAAGCTGTGACCTGCCCAGTGCCTGGCAATCTACTTCACACACAGTAGGTGTATATTCACTTATCAGTCACTTTAGAGTCACTTACAGGAATAAACATGTTACTTTGCTTTCTGATATTCTAAACAATGTCTTTACTGTGCCTACAAGACATAGCATGTGACTTTCTTTTTAAACAGTCAAATTAGGTTTCACGGGAGGCTCATTTTCATTGTTCTTCATTTCTACTTTCCTCTGATATTTTCGCCTACTCCTTCTCATCAGCTCAAAGCTTAACTTGGACACAAGAATGGAAACGGATCGCATTTCCACTCCCTTCAGACCAGAACTGACCTGCCTACCCTAATTTAAACAAAAGGATGAGAAATCATCGTCCATTTGTTTCCCATCAGAGGTAAAATGTAAATCCTATTTCCAGATAAATCTTGCGGGAGATGAGGATGAAAATGTGTGACACGCAGGCAAAACAGCCGGGCAGCAAAGCGCAGTACTTGCCGGACATGGAATAAAAGTCAGACCATTCGAACCATGACCTGGAGAGAACACGTTCACAGGCAAGGAAGGTCCCATGCCCGTCTGACCAACACCACTGTTCCAGTTGGGCATCATCTGCTGCTCTTCCCAGCTGTGTTTGCCCATCTCTGTGTACATAACACACATGTATGCTCGGAAGATCAGCTAGCAGTCCTTCGTGTCCTGTCTCCGGCTCTTACCTCCTTCTATCTTGAGGTTGGGAAAAGGAGGGGGATCCAACCAGAAGGATTCACCAACTTCCTGAGACTTCATATTTAAATCACAATGTGTTCCCACTGTGCTTACCACCACTGGGGTGTCATTTCCCTATTTCTGATATTCACACCTTGCCAAATCAAAAGAAAATATATTGGCAGTGTTTTCTGAAAAGCTGTTGTGCTATTTTTCTGGCCTCATTATCTATGCAGACCTTTTCAGGTGTTCCTACCTATCCCCCACCTTTTTTTTTTTTTTTTTTTTTTTGACACAGGGTCTCACCATGTAATGAGTTCAGGCTGGCCTTGGACTTTGGACAATACGCTGTCTCAGTCTCCCAAGTGCCAGGATTACACCAAACCTGGCCCCACTATTTATTTTTCTAAACCCACCAGAGTCTCATCTTTCACCAAGTGTTACTAGGTGAACTCCTCAAAAAAAAAAAAAAAAACCCGGAAGAAGAGTTCTCTCCAATGCTTTTTTTTTGAGACAGGGTCTCGCTTTGTAGTTCAGGCTGGCCCTGAGCTCACTATGCAACCCAGGCAAGCCTTGAACTCAGCAATCCTCCTGTCTCTGCCTCCCAAGTGCTGGGATTACAGGCGTGAGCCACCACGCCTGGCTCTGGCTCCAATGCTTTTTATAATAAAATCTCATAGCTAGTTCTACCTCCCGGTGCTTTGATTACCTTATCAAGTGGCCACATGGAGCACATCAGCATGACTTTGGCACCGTTTTGTCTGATGTGAGTGGCCACACGTGTCTCTGAGTTGCCTTTCTTTCTTGTCTTCCTTTCTGAGGTGGGGCTGGAGCCCAAAGCCTCCTACACACTAGGCAAGTGCTCTACCCCTTGCTGTATCCAGCCTTCTCACACTTCTTCAAATTTCCCTTGTATCTCCACTAATATTTTCTCTTGTATTTCTCTGATTTAAGTTTGTTCCAGTGGAATCAAGTGCCAGGGAAGACCTCACTGTGTATATATTTTTCAAGACATTCTTCTGTGTGAATTTTAATTTGGCTTCCCACTGAACTTTGAATACCAATGCACCAAAAAAAAAAAAAATGTCTATAGCCCATGGAGCAACAGTGAGTCCTGTGCTTCCAGTTTAACAACAGATGGAAATAACATTATTTTCAAGCCCTGCCAAACAAAGATGTGCTGAGTACAGAGGAGTTTCCTGGATGATGATGAATTGCTAACCTTGATCAAACTACAAGATTGCAGTAGCTCCTAAGTCCCAAAGAAACCCAGCCAGGGTTCCTCATGATGTCCTAAATTATTTCATTCATTTATTTAAATTTTACAAATCAAAGAAAATACAGAGTCAAGGTACTCTGTTTCTATTTTTGGGTGTTTTATTGGGGTCTTTTTGGTTTGTCTTTGTTTCTGTTTCTTGAGACAGGGTCTTGACTGTGTGGCTCAGACTGGCCCTAAATTCAGTATGTAGCCCCTGCTGGCCTTGAACGCAAGGCAATACTCCTGTCTCAGCCTCCTGAGTGCTGGGATTGCAGGACTGTACCATCGTGCAATCAGTTCAAGGTACTATTGTTAGTAACTAAATTTTTAAGCATTTTCAGAAGTAACAGCAGACTACTGCTTTAGACAAGGGCAACAGACAGTATTACAGTACCCCTTAAGACTTAATTCCTAGCCAAATGACAGTGTATCCTGATTTAATAAGCCATTTACCAAGCTCATTCCAAAAATCATTTAACAAGGTCATTTCCTAAATTTCCCAAGTAACTGAGGTCTAAATTCTGAGACTGCAACGAACGGTAAAAGTCTGGCTATCACCACCAACCTCATCCACTTCTGCCTTCCTCCACTGCCAGGTACCCAGCTCATTCTCTGTGAGGGAAGAAGATAAGAACTATTCTCCGTGAATAAAATCTAAACTCTGTAGTCCCTCCTCACAGCATAAACAGCCTCATCCCTCTGAACAAGGTACAATAACAACTGAAATGTCAATCAAGTCAGGCCCAGGATGACTAGGGAAGACTGGCTCCCTCTTCCTCCCTGAAGAGCCTGAGAAGACAAAAACCACACACTGACCCACCCTGCAGCTCTGTGAGGAGAGATGGTGCACCCAAAATCCCTCATCATAAAACGGAATACAGGCTGGGCATTTAGCTCAGTGGTTCCAGCCTCTGCCTCACAAGCACAATAAATGTCACATTTAATTCGATTCCTAGTACCACATACCACAATGCCATCATCAAAAATGGTACAAATGCCGGGTGTAGTGGCTCATGCCTATAATCCGAGCACTTGGGAGGCAGAGGCAGGAAAAATGCCATGAGCTCAAATCTAGCCTGAGCTACATAGTTTAAGGCCAGTCTAAACTACAAAGGGGGACTCTGTCTCGAAAAAAAGAAAGAAAGAAAGAAAGAAAGAAAGAAAGAAAGAAAGGAAGGAAGGAAGGAAGGAAGGAAGGAAGGAAGGAAGGAAGGAAGGAAGGAAGGAAGGAAGGAAGGAAGGAGAAAGAAAAAGAAAGAAAGAAAGAAAAAGAAAGAAAGAAAGAAAGAAACAAAGAAAGAAACAAAGAAAGAAACAAAGAAGAAACAAAGAAAGAAATACACTTTCACTCCCCAGCATGAGAAAATGAGAAATACCCAAAAATCTGCTACCAGAACCCATACAGATTCATCTGTATAATAGGCTCCTCATCTTACTTCCTGGGAATTGTCTGAGAACTGGATATACCTCAAGCCACCCCAGAAGTCAGCGACTAAACGAAGAGGGAATCCTCCTTTGCTACTAAGGACCTTGCACTCACACGAGGCCCTCATTTTATAATACCAAGAGGGCCTCCACCATACCAACACTTACAAGTCCTGTCTTTGTAGAGTAAAAGATGGTATCTACAGAACCCCTCTCCTCTTAAGAGGTTTCCCAGAAGTTGGGTCTGGCTAAAAGAGATCTGAGATCAAGATACACCATGAACAACTGAGGTGGAACACGCACAGGGATTGGGGGCTGAGACTGCACCTGAGAGCTGCATGGAAGCATCCAAGAACACATCAACCAATCTTTGACTCTGACTCCTAGGTGGCAGGAGAAAAGGGGCTAAGAAAACAGGGGATGCATACCTCAAAAGAAAAGCCACATGTTGAGAGAATCAGGTCCTAACTCTTAGAACTACTCAGGCACAAAGTAGGTCATTGATAATGAAGCCACAAAGAAACTTCAATTTTCTAAATTGGGCCAAAAAGTTAAGTCAAAAAAGCAACTATGACCACTCTCAGAGCTACAGAGCTTCTACTTAAAATCAGTATTAAAAATCTGCCCTTCCGGCTAAGGTCAGATTCATAGTAGGTCTCTACCATTTCTCAAATCCTCTCCTGTCCCCAAGACCAAAGAGCTGTGTGGCAGCCCATTAAAGGCCACACAACACACTCAGAAGTGGCCAGTGCCCCAGGTGTTGGGAAGATGAAGGGACCCAGTTGATCACATTCCATGAGGCATTTAGAGATGCTTACATCCTGGGAGACATAATAAAAAAGCTTTATTACCTCTGTGCCTTTGGTCTTCCTCTTCCACAAGATCCATATTCTAAAGGCTGTATTTACTCAAATACTATTTGTCTTAAAAGACCTTGACCAGCCGGGTGTGGTGGCTCACGCCTGTAATCCCAGCACTCGGAGGCAGAGACAGGAGGACTGCTGAGTTTGAGGCTTGCCTGGGCTACTTAGTGAGCTCGGGGCCAGCCTGAACTACAAAGCGAGACCCTGTCTCAAAAAAAAAAAAAAAAAAAAAAAAAAAAATTCTGAAAAGACCTTGACTAATATAAAACCTACAAACACAAATAACTGCTTTACATCTTCATAAGTCACAGGACCTGATGAATCACAATAGGACCTCCCAGCTGCACACTCCACATGCTGGTCTCGCTTGGTCCCAGAAAATGTGAATGGCTGAAAGAGGCACTGATGGCTTTAAACGTTTTCAAACAAGAAGGTCCCCTGTGTCAAATACCAGCCATGCTCAGAGGTTCTACTCGCAAGAGCCTGGACACTGCCTCATAAAGTTTAAGCAGTTTGAAAAGCTTCAGGAAGCCCTTCTCTGTTGGAGTCATGTAAGGTATCGTGGCTTCAGGACAAAACACTCCAAGAGATGAGATTATGTCTGTGCACAAACTTTCTATCACCAATACATGATTCAGCCTCATTTCCTGGGAGGGCCAGGGTACATGCTCTTCTACCAAAGATACACCCCCATGACACCCCACTTGCTACACAGCACATGTCACTTCGGGACTTTGCTTGGATTCAAATTGGAAATTTCATTCCTTAAGAGCATTCTTCTTTTGCTGGCTACAGTGTACAAGTAGTACATTCAATGCCATACCATGCTGTTCTTTAAAACTATTTCTTACTTTTGAGCAAATGCTTCTGAAGAAACGTTGCATTTGTTAATATCTAATGTTAATGTGTCACCGGGTCTATCTTCTCCTTTACCCATTCTTGGAATATTCTAGGTTCATGGAAGAGCACGTCTAGCGACTCAAGTGTGAAGCCATGAGCTACATAGCTAATTGATCCGAAGCAGTGATTGGGTCTCACCCTGGACAAATTACTTTAGCCACAAGTCAACCCGAGTGCAATCAAGGATTGAATCAATATTGAACCTTATCCAGATTTCATCAGTCTCCCTTCTACCCAATTCTCTATGCCTATGCTTCACACGGATAGCACTGCTACTCATTTTCTTATTAGAGGGATGAAGTATTATTTATTAGGATTATTTAAGACATGTTAGTCTTTTCTTTTTAACACTGGGTGATTTTAAAAGAACATGTCTTTCCTAGAAATGTCACTAGAAAAATGCATCCAATTTTTCTCTAATGTGGTGCTTTCCTTGTCCATAAAACTTATTTGATTAGCAGTACTATAGAAGCTAAAGCTTTTGTATGCAGGCACTCAAGCATAATTTAATCATTTTATTTAAGCATGAAAAAAATTATTCTGAAAGCCCTGTTAGGTAAAATATCCCTGATTAGTTTAAATTTACATTGCAGGTATATTAAAGGTGAAATAAATCACAGAACACTCAGTATGCAATGGAATAGTGTTAACTTTGTTACAATAATCAGCAGTATGTTAAAATTGTAGTATTAGAGATTGGAAGGAATAACTATCTCATTTTAAGTAAGTGTATTTAAAAAGGTTACTTTAAAATAAATTTTGTTTTCTGCAAACCCTTTTTATATTTCCAAGATTTTCACCTATGGGAGCCTCTTTTATAGTCAAACAAGATGAGGTCCTAATTGCATAATCCCATTTATCTGCTCAGCATAAAAGTGCCAACAAATGAAAATGCACATTAGGCAGAGACTGTCAGAATAGAAAATTGTTTTTTTTTTAATTTTTGGGGTTTTTTTTTGTTTTGTTTTTAAATAACCCACTCACATTAACAAAAGACTGCAGTAGCTTCCAAATTATAGGTTGTTATTTTTAGTGGAAGTAGTTCAATATTCATATTGGAGCAGATGTAGCAGTTTAACAAAACAGCTCTTCAAATCCTGCACAAATTGAAAACAGGAAAACTGATTGCATTTTCTCTTATCACTTTCCTTTTCTGAATTGACACTTGTGGCCTTCTGAAAATTTACACATGGCTTTCATCTCAACAGCACCTGCTGATCAAATAGAACCCTAACATTTTCATGAAAATGGTATAAAGGGCTAGTTTTGTTCTAAACACTGTAAAGGGCATCCATTGCCTGCCTGATGGCAACAATGCTGTGTACAAGTCATATCCATTAGAGTTCAACATTTTCATTAAACCTTTAAAAATATGTTAGGTCCTTCCTAGCTTTTCTCCATATTCACTTTGTGTATGGTTCATATTTGATTCAATGTCTGCCTAGTATTTATATCATCTAAAGACTATGCAAAAGGTGTAACACAGTAGACTGAACACAGAAGATAATGAACACTTAGTATTTTCTCGACTTTGGCTTGGGACACACATGTCTATACATATTACTGTCTGCACATGCACATGCATATAAAATACGTGCATCCTATTCATTGCAGGGTCCACTCACCAAAAGAAAACTGGAAACAAGTCAGTCAAGTCCTATTTTTTTAAGAGATCGTACATATTCTTTTAGCAGATATAGATTTAACAGGTGCTCATCTGTTTAACTATCCAGAATTGGAGAAGAATAAGTATCACCTAAGCACCTAAATAAAGAGACAAGATGACCCACTGTAAGCCCTCCAAGGAGGGATGAAGGCAATCTAAGCAATGGGTACTCTCTTAGGCAAAGCAGCCAAGACTGTCAGCTAGTCACATCTCAGATTTTTAAATAATGGCAGTAAAAAGCACTCTTCATATTTCCACGTAACATCACATTCTGGGTAAGACTAATGATGCTCCTAAGATATGCTATCTGCCAAACTGTTAGCCAGGAAAGCATCACCCCTTCTTCTAGAGGATTCCAGGCTGTCCTTTTCCATTCTGCCTGGGTGATACGGTAGCCCGAAGGCAGAAATGACATCCAGTAATATATGTGCCACTCTGACCAGTTGGCCTGTGAATTTCAATGTTTCATCATGCTCACTGAGGCAACAACAAACCTGAAATGTCAATATGTTCAGTCAATGGAAGTAAAATAATGGGACTCTATTGTCTTATCCAATCGATCTGCTGCTGTCAACAAGGAAACATGCCCCTCTCGCTTTAAACAAATTTTAATTATTCTTTTGGTTACTGGCTCACGTCAATCTACCTGTGAACACCTTTTTTGACAATGTGCAGGAGGCAAAAGTAATCATTCTACTTTTATTCACTTTAAGAACCTTCCAGAGTTGATACTAGAATTTTTTTGAAAATACATGCATGAGTCAAGAAAACAATCTTTTTAAAAACTGACTCCAAGACACCCCCTCAGAGGTTTCAATCCTAAACACCAATCTGCCCAACAGAGTTTGCGTGGGTTTTTCTCTAACAGTAGAACCGCACTACAGTCTCCGCTAATGCCGAATTAAAAGTAGGCTTCATTTGCCCTTCTGACTCATCCAAGGGCTGTGAGCGTCTCCACCTCACCCTGGAAAGCATCGCACAACACCGAGAGCGCAGGATCCCGGCCCAAAGCCTCTGCCCCCCCCCCCTTTTTTTTCACTCTGGAACAGGCGGGGCCAATGAAACACCTTTAAAATAGTACAGGTGCCAGTAAGGAAGACAGGATGGGAATGAAGCCCAACAAGACGCTTTAGTCATCAGACTGCACGCAAGTTCCTTGCCCTCTTCCTTCCTCCAGGAGAAGGGCCATGGCCTCGCCTTAAAATAAAATTTAAAAAAAATTTTTAAAGAATTGATCAAGTTGTTAAGCAGCATTTTTTCTCTCTTCTTCATCGAAAGGCCTCCACGTCCAGTCAATAAATAATCTATTGTTCCCCCTTTATCGAGACTCTTTAAAGCTATTCAAACTGGCAAAACTAAACCCAATTAGAGATAAGGCCCTCGGGTAATCTCACCTCCGTGAGTCCTGTCTGGATAGCAGAGGTGATGGGAGATAGCGTCAAGGCCAGGGCTGCTGCCTCCTGCTCACCCCGCACAACAAAGGCAGATTTCTCTTTCTCCCTCTGCTAATCTTTAAATGTAAATTCTCTCCGCCAGCTAAGAGGAGCGACAGATAACATGTTACATCTTCACTTCTCCGGGTCTTATCGACTTCTGAATCGCTGGGAGACGGAGCGCAGGAGTGCGCGGAGCCGGCCCCGCCCGCGCCCCCTCCCTCCCTCCCTCCCTCCCTCCCACTCTCCCTCCTCGCCCCCGGCACCCCCTCCTCGCCCCCGGCACCCCCTCCCCGCGCCCTCCCCCGCGCGCGGAGATTACCTTCTGGCGAAGGAGCGCAGCGCAGGCGGCCGCGGCCGAGCCGGCACCCAGACCGCGGCTTTGTATTCATTAAACACACATCGGAGCTTATCAGAAGTAAAAGGCTTGTCAGGATGGCACATTGTGTGTGAGTGAGTGTGTGCGCGCAGGAGGGAGAGGAGAGAAGCCAACGTGCATCAGGGTGATTACAATATCAGCAGGGCCCAGATGGAGGCAGGAAAATAAACAGAGGGTGCGTGTGAGACGGAGCGGGAGCGGGAGGAAGAGTGGGAGAGAGAGGGGGAGAGGGAAGAGACGCAGGCGGGAGGGAAGAAATCAAAAGGGCTGGGGGAGGGGCGGGCGGCCGGAGCCCCTGCGGCTGGCTGCGGGCCGGGCGGGCCGGGGTCGCCCGCGGACACTCCGCCGAGCCCCCTCCGGGCCAGAGCGGGCCGCCACCCCAGCACTCCGGCTCGGCGCTCCGGGCCAGGCTGCGGGCATACTTTAGAGGTTCTGTCAAGGTCAGAGATGGATCAAGGGCTGTCTTTGGGCAGATGTGCCTGGGAGACCTTCCCCGGCTCGCCTCCAGCCGGACAGCTACAATTTGCAAAACAAACGTAGTGGGTGCACACGGGTTCCGACAGCCTCCGCAGTGGGAGTTCTCGGCCCTTTCCCTGCCCACCCGGAGACTCCTCCACTCCAGCCCCCCACACACGTGGACACAGGCCTGGGCGGATCTGAAATCCGCAGCTTTCCGCAGCTTCAACCGGCCCCAGCTGAGGACTCCGGCAGCCCGCAGTCCCGGGATGAGGACCACTTGTGATTGGTAGCTACAGGTGACTGAGACACCTGCGCCACCTCCCAAACTGTGTTGAGGGAGGGGGCGCCGTGTGTGCACGCCTGAGAGTCTGTTCTGAAGGTGGGAATTTGAAACCGAGGCACGCAATCTGGACTTGCGCTGCCTCACGGCTCTTTCACCCACCCGGGGCCGGGGATCAATCCGAGAACCAGCCGGAGCTAACGCTCCACGTCAGACCGACTTCGTCCTCCTGCCCAGCCGGGTCGCGAGGGAGACACACCTGAATGGTCCCTCGGGCCGCCTTTTCACTTTTAAATGCGCCCATCAGACAATCTGAACAACGGATCAGATCCTTAATGGAGTTCAGATAATGCAGCAAAGAAGGATTTTGGTGTGTGTGTGTGTGGTTTTTTTTTTTCCTGGGGGGAGGGGGACTATCTGCTTGTGTTGTTTCCAGGCCTTAAGCTTGGTTAAGGAGCTCTAAGGGCAGCAGGAGAAGTGAGTTCAGAATGGAGGAGCCAATAAACTACCCGATTTTTCATAGCGCACACTGGAGCCCCAGCTGCTGTGAAATTTGGGGTCATAAAATAGGGGATCTCAGTAGAAAGGGAAAAAATACAGGGAGAGGGGAATGGGGCTAATGAGCCCATCGATGTGCAAGAAAATCAGTAGTCACCTTTTAGGGGAGACATTTTTTAAGAGGCTGTTTAGAAAATAAGTCAGGGCATTGTTTAATCCAACATTCCTCTCTGACCAAGTCCCTTGTGCAGTACAGCCCCCTTCTCCACCCTTCATGCTCCCACCCCAAGCAAAGAACGGAGGGAAATCTGATAGGTAACACAAGTGAAGAAAGCTGGGCACGGTGGGGGAAGGGCACGTGTGAAAATCTTGTCATGCAATGAATGTCAGATAAAAAAGAGGTCTGCTACAATCCTTCAGTAATCCAATAATGTGGAAAACCTCGTGGAATCGCTGAGACGAGAACACGGTAATATTTCTCCATAAATCTTCAAAAAGTGACCAGGTTCAATGGTTAGAGAAAGGTGCAAGGGTAGGAAGGAAACCCCTTGGCCGGCTATACTGCAAAATCAAGTGAGCTCTCATGGCTGAAAATGTGTCATTCCTACATGCTTTAAATTTAATAACAGATTTCTAGAGTCTCATTTTAGCTCTCATAAAAGGTCTCCTCTCACCTTTTCGCTAGCTGTTATACAAAGCTGCACTCAGTAGCCAGAAGCAACCACAACTACCATCAGACCCCGTTACTATACTGTATGTAGTTAGATCAACTGGGGCACAGACTGAATATGAACACACCCAAATCCAATGAAACTGTAGGAGGAAAATGTAACTTACAAATATCCACTGATTTTTCCATTACATACTCTTTTCAGAAACGCTAGTCAAAAAAAAAAAAAAAATCCATAGTACTCTACTGCTTTCAAACCCAGCACAAGCAAATTCTCCTTACTAAGGTATCCAAACCCTGGACCCAAAGCAAAGAGCAAAAGCTAGTCTGCGCTTACTGTATAAAGGTATAAGTATTGCTACTACCTTGTTTATGCATTGACTTTTGGCTCACAGCTATAGAAAAGATCAACCAATTCTCAAATAGGACAAATCCATGACACTCTTCCCAAGCAAACATTTTACTTCAAAGCTTTCAATTAAAAACAAAAACCAAAAAAAAAAAAAAAGGAATACAATAATAAGCAAGAAGTACAATCGCAGAGTAAGCATATAATAGAAACGGGTGTCTAGAATCACAGCTGTCTTAAAGTTCAGGCTAGAGACTAGAAATCTTAATTTGAACTATTTATTTTCTTAATAATAGGTTACCTTCCTACAAAAGCAAGAAGTCCATCTGCCCCAGGCAGATAAGTTTTGAAGCATTAATTCCGATAAAAATCTTAGCATTTTCTTTCTTTGAGTATGTGAATTCTAGTGTGCTATAATGTGAGAATTCCAGCATATGACCATTATGGCATAATATCTCATTGCTCAGCTTGTCATTATTTCATTTGTAATTCTTATGTTAATTATGTTCATAATTACTATAAACAGATGTGGTAGACATTCATGTGACCTTTTATTGCAGAATGCATTCCTCACTCATTTTGCTTTAATTTCTCATGTACATGAAGCTGAAATGCAGCAAAAAGAAAACGACTTTCTAATTTTCTGATGTTTTATATGCATAAGTTAAAACAGCACCTACCTTCTACTTCATCTGAATGTGACAGCATCAAAATACTATTACTGTGGAAGCTGCTTTCTAGCACATTTCGAAACTACACACTGAACCTCACTGCTGCTCACTAAATTACAGCGTGGACGCCAGACAAAGGCTGGCATCCACGTCGAAGTTGTCTTTTTTTCTATACTATCAAAGGTTAATGCAGCAGAATTGGGCTTCAAAACCAGGCACCTAGCAGCTAGTGATTTATTCACTTATAACTCGACCATCATCCTCTTTACATAAAACACATTTACAATAAAATCAGTATGGATTTCATTAGCTGAAAACCTCCTCAAATTTCATTTCTTTGGCCCTAATCTATAATTAGTGTGGACAGACAGGTGCAAACCCTTCTCTTCTACAGATGGCTACTGGAAATGGAGCAAAGTCGCTCCTTCTGTTTAAACAACACGGAGATAACGCGCTCTGTCTTATCACTTACAATTACCTCCATTAAACTGAACTAATGTTTGCTTTAATAAAATGTTCACTGTTCTTTAAACATTATTTAGGATCTCTTATATTAATGGCTGTAAAAGAGTGAAGTTGGAAGGTGTCTCGTTAGATAATAATAAGTACCTTACCCTGCATAAATGTCCCCACGGATGGGTCACAAGGGTTTTTAGTTGATGTAACATGTGTTGCTTAGCTTGCATAAATAGGGTCAACCATAATTTTTCAACGGGCATCTAGGTGACAAACATAATTTAACAAATCAAACTGGGAGAAAGAACGTTTTTCTCAAGTTCTTAAGTAGGAGAGGTTTAATTTTTGTTCTTATACATTATTACTGAAATATTTAAGTCTTAAAATTCGAGTTTGTTTTCAGAAGATACTTGTGTTAACCTGATTTTATGTATTTAACTTCTGACTATTCTCAAACTTCAATAAGTCCATTCTTCAATCACATCTTAAAAATGTGCTAGGAATCTAAGTGCATTCTGCAAACACATGGTTAAAAACAACCCCACTCCATAATAAATAACTTCTGTAAAGTCAGAGCTCACTTCCCACTGCTTCTGCTATCAATAAAGTCTGTGTATCACTATATGATGAATAAAGTGTCCATACAATAAAGAACCTCTAAATGCCCAAACAGCAACAAATAAATAGCCTTTCTCACTGAACTTACATAACTTACAGTAATAGACTCCAGCAAAATGCAACTGACTTGGTTTTTTTCACATGCAAATCCTGCAGGTGCCAATTTTTCAAACTGCTTTGCTATGAAGGGCTATGTTGCCTGCATAAAACCTCAATGAAGAAGGCTTTGCATTCAGGGCCTGTCAGCTGATGTTCATATCAAAGAAGTGAGAAACAGGATTTGACAGTGAAGAATGTCCTAAACTGACAACCACTGACCAGCATTCCTATTGGAAGCATTTCTTTCTGGTGATCCCTTTTCAATGTTTAAAAAATAGGAGGGAGAAAAGATTAGCTAAGCTTCAATTTTTACAATAAAATAAATTATAACAGCACCTTACATTTGTGTATTTCTTTGCAATTTATATTTTTCCCATCTGAAAACATTTATACTAACCCCTCAATGGGAGAGCTCATCATATCACATACTAAGACCAAAAGCAATATTTTGCTTCTCCTAGAAAAGAAAAATTGTGAAAGTATGAAAAAAATTGTAGCCCTGCAGCTGAAACATTACTGTCCTACTGTTTCCAGCAACTTGCAATTTAACAGTACAGTTTGTATTGTTCTGCAGGTCCAAGACTTAGTACAATGGCCTTTAACAGATCATTATAAAGTCAAATTATTTTTTAGGTATTAGTGGGTCAAAGAGACTTAGGCTACAAAGAAAAATATCATTTCAAAGACTTCTGGTCTGCTTTAAGTTGTTCAAGCATTAAGAGAAAAAATAGTTTTCTCCTCTGCTTTTACTAGAACTGACCTGGATTCTGGAGATGCTACATTCTGAAAGTCTCCCACACAATATTTAGCTTTTCAAATAAAGTGATGCTGTCTAAAGAGTTTGAAATTAAATTATCAATGTTCAAGCAAAAATATTTAACATAAAATTGTTCTCTCAGCATAATCTCAAAGTCAATTTTTATGTGCAAGCCTGATTCTCTGGTTATTCCACTGAATATTGACTTTTGAAAAAAATAAACTAATGGACATCCAATGCTAAATCTAATACAGGAAAGGACAGATTTCAACTTCTTCAACATCCATCCTTGCTGAGGAAAAAAAAAAAAAAAAGCCTGACTCAAAGTAAGATTCCCTGATGAATACTGGGTGAGAGAGTAGGCTTCTCTGAAGAATAATAAAAGGAAAATTAAATCATACCATCCTATTGCTATCATCTGACAGCCCCCATAATGTTGAAAGTAAACTATAAAGATGAATAAGGAAGAAATGCACAGAGCTGTGAACATGCATGTTTGTACATATCACTGCTAAATTTGGGCCATGCTGTTTTAAGAAACAATGGTATCTGTTGATCTTTTCTAAAGAACTGTGTGACAGGAGAAACTGGACACGACAGAATCCTCACATGGCGAAGGCAAACCGCTGCAATAAACTCGAAGGAGGCCCCCAACACTAACAAACCGTTTATCACAGAGAAGCTGGTCAATTTGTATTCTAGGGAGTGCAGACTAGCTGGGCACAGACCCAGTTCCACTCCTGGTCTATGCAAACGAGGGGAATGATAATAAAAGCCACTGAGTGCACTTAAAAATGGTCCAGATGTTTAAAAGGAGACTAGGAGGGGGAAAATCCCTGTAAAACACATTTCAGTTCACACAGAAGGTAGAAAGAATGCTTTGGTCAGCAACCCGACCTTTATCAAGAGATAAATCAATTTGCAGCAGCTGTAGACAGCCATTTATATACAGGCCCTGGGCAGATTAATTAAGGGAAGCGAAGTTAAAAATTCAAGAGGGCTCAGAGTTACATTAAGCACATGAAGTTGGTCTGGAGTGGCCTCCTGGCTCGGCCGCCCCGCCCGGGTTGCACCGGGGAGCACGCGCTCCCCTCGGAGCGACCTGCTGCCCACGGCCCCAGGAAGCAGCAGTCAGTAGCGACGAGTTAGGGACTGGGGTGGTCAAACTTGAAGAGAAACTGAACTCGAAAATAATTTCCCCACTACTCTGTGCAAAGAAAGAGGGAGACCAGGGCTGCAGGACCTTTCAGTCGAATCTTCCAAGCTGAAAGGCCTTTTGGGGGAAGAGGAGGAGAGAAAATGGCTATTTTTAGTAACAGTCGCGGTTCACATCCTACTTCCCGGAATCTCAATACGCAAACTTTTCCAAGGGTCGACTGCTCTTACCAAAAAAAAAAGTTTTCAAAAAATGTGTTTAAATGCCTTCTGCTGACACAACCTTGTTGCCTTCAAGCGCCCGGGGCAGCGCTCGGCCCGCCCGGGACGGCGGTCCGGATGTGACCGGTAGCCCAGGGGGCGGTGAACGTGGGTGCGGGGCTCCCTGGGGAGATCTGTGGAAAACGAAAGGGAACCTCGGCCGCGGCTTTGGGCCGGGCTCCTGCTCTCGGCTCCGGACACCAGAGGAGCCAAGGCGGCGGACCCGGGCGCACGGAGGGCCGCAGGGGCGGCGCTGCCCCGCTGTCCCCGGCCGCGAAGCCAAGACTTGTCCTCGCCGGGAGCCGCCGGCCGGCGCCCCGAGGGCAGCTGCCCGGTCCCGTCCGCGGGCTCCTCACTGCGCGCCCCAAATGCCCGGAGCGGCGCAAAGTTCGCCAGCAGCGGGGCGCGTCCGGAGGACTCCCACCCTCGCGGCGGAGGCCCGCGGCCGGGTCACGACGCCGGCTCGCTCGCTTCTTGGGCCGTTTTCCACCCTCAACACCAGCCTTTGCTTCCATCTAGTTCAAAAGCACCGCGGTGGGGTCTCGGGCCACCTGCCAAACGCACGGCGGGCACCTTGACCGGTCGTTTTGTCGGGGTGGGGGCGACACCCTTCCCTTCCTGCTCCCGTGAGGCGATCAGGAGAGGAAAGAAAAAATGTTTAAAAGGCAATGCGGGAAGCGTCGTGGTGAAAACTGCACCTCGGCGGGCCGCGAAGTTCAGTGTCACCCCGGATGGAGGCGACGCGCAGCCCCTCCTGCCCCGGCGCGCGGTCCGCTCCGGCTCAGTGACCAGCACAGCCCGGAGCCGCTCGGTCGCACAGTCCGCGCGAAGACGACGGTCGGCGGCCCGGTGATTAACGGTACCAGCCCGGCCGCCCCCGCCCGCCGCCGCCGGCCCCGTCCGCCGCGGGCACTTACACTGCACAGGCTCGGAGAGTCCCACCATCCGCCACGGGCTCCGCGCCGCAGGGAAAACTTGCCGTGGCCCGGGCGGGCCGGGGGCGCGGCGGGCTCCCCTCGCCGGACCGGCTCGCCGCGCGCTCGCAGGAGGCCGCCGGGCGCTGCGCACCGCGGGCCGCGGGCCGGGAAGCCGGGAAGCCGGGAAGCCGGGTCGGGACCAGCCGCGCGCAACCCGCGCGGAGCCCGGCCTCGGAGCCGCTCCCTCCGCCCGCCTCCTACCTCCCTCCCTCCGCCCTCCGCGTGGCTGCTGTCGCCTCGGTAGCAGACAAATGTGGTGCGCGGCGCGGGGAATTGCCACTGTCACAGGCGGCGTCTGCGTCTGCTCGCCCGCCCGCCCTCGCTCACTCTCGAGGAAGGCGACGCATTTATCTGCAGGGCGGCCGGGCGTCCGCCGGGGAGCAGCGCCGCGCTGTGCGCAGAGAGCGCCGCGCCAGGCCGGCTCCGCGCGCGCCCGCTACCAGGTGCGGGGGGGGGGGGGCGGGGAGGGCGCGCGGCGGGCGGCGGGCGGGGCGGACATCTGTGTCGTGCGGGGGCGCGGAGGTCAAGTATATGTTAACAATGGGCAGGCCCGGCTCTCCGGGGCGCGCGGGCGGGCGGCCTCCCTCCCGGCCTCGCCCTCGCCGCGCGGCCCGGACCCGGGGCCGGCTCCCCAACGACGCCTTCCCCGGCCGCCCGCGCTCCGGCGGCCCGAGTGCCCCGCAGTAACCCAAGACGACCACTTTCCCCGGCCATCTGGAGCGCTCCTGGCCGCCCTGCCTGCGTCTCGTCACTGGCTGGAGAGACAGCTCTGCTAGGAGTCAAGCCACTCTCAGATCTCCTCTCTAATCCCCTTCTGTTAGCTGATTTCCAGACTGACTATTTGCTTTCGCATTAGATAATAGCCTTAGAGAAAACAATTATCATTTTCTTTTTTCCCGTTCCTTTTCTGCTTGTCCCGTCCTATGCCATCGAGAGAGACCTCTCTCCGCGCCTTGTGGGTTCGATTCGATGTGCCCTCTCCCCCAGATGTTAATATCAATACTTTGGAAGAAAGGAGGGAGTCCCTGAAGAAAAGATAGGGTGAAAGAATTCCAGATATTTCCAGAATAAATAAATAATATCTCAGTAAAGTGGGCTGACAATTTGCACGAAGCATAAAAGGGGGGTCGAGGGGCTTGAATGGTAATGAACATATTAATATGTAGGTCAAATATGATCAGATAATGGCTTGCAATGATAAGTAAAATGAAACCTTTTAAATTTGTTATGGACCGGTGTCATGGTGCATATGTTATTGTATTTAGTGGAACAATTTGCAGTCCCACTCTGGACCCTGTTCCCTCCTACCTAACACACTATGAAATGTCCTGTGTGCGTGTTTCTAAGGCAGAAGAAAAAGATACCTAAAGAGAGACAGAGTCTGCCTGATGCTCTAGGAGCTGATGAGCCATTCAGGGTTTTATTTTTTGAAGTGGGGTGTCAAATATTTAACAGTGAGTGAAACCCCTTCCCCCATCCTTTTAAACCCAATTCTCAAGTCTTTTCAGACTCTGCTAATTTTTAGCAATTCATTTCCAGGAAACACTCATTCTGCCCTCTCCTTGGGACATTTGTCTAATGAATTATAATAGATTAATGAACTGTAATGTTAAGTCTCCATATTTGATATCATGATGCTCTTCATTTGAATCTTCAGTTTTATCAAGGTGTTCATTCTACAGGAATTTCTACATGAGCTTTTATCGCTAAGCCTATAGCATTAACAATCTTAAAATCTAAAGTTTTATGTAAAGTCTAGTAGTAACACCTTTGTGTAGGAAATTGTATCAAGGCAGTTTATAAAGTCGATGTTTTATTATTCTGTTACCTGTATTGTTTCTTCTGTCCCCCAAATTAACAATGGATAATCTGCACTCTGGAATCCTTATTCAAGAATTAGTAAAATTACATTTAATTAGACATGCTTCTTGTGAAATAGTATTAATTGTGAAATCATATCTGAAATATAGAATTAAATTAAGTCAACAGTATGTATGATGTATAAAAGGAGGAGGAGAAAAACATATTATGGCATATTTTTCATCTTCCTGGAAATTGTGCCAATATAAGTGTGAAATTATAATGGAAATTTTAAACTTCTAAACCAGTGGTAAGTAAATTGCAGGAAATCAAAATAGAGCTTTACACATTCAGTCTATACTAACACTGAGGCATATTTTGCAAGATTCTACAAATCTTATGAGATCTTTCCCTTTTGCCACTCATGCTTCTGGAAAAATGATAGATTATTGTTTACTTATAGTCCAGTTTAGAAAGTTTATTTGGCTTTGTGTCAGTATATATCATTAAATCAAAGAAATTCTTTTAAAATTTGTCATGATAGCAGCCGAGTTGGTGAGGAAAGAAAGGTTTGGTGTATTCCTAAATCCCATTTCCCTCTCCTTCGAAAGTCCTGCATTCTATAAAACAGAACATCTTATGTTGTCGGGTTCAGCCTCACGCGATCTCCTACCTCACTTTATTTGGAGGAAATAGTAATTATAGGAGTCGACTCAAGCACGAGATGATTCTCGAATTGTGAAATCCAGGAAAATTAAACATATTAGGTGGACAGAGAGGTGCTCATGGGTGCTGTGCGGTAGAAGAGTGTGAAATACCAGAAAACAACACAAGGGCTTGTGAAATACTTGGTTACCTTGCTTGGTGTACAGCAACATATGACCAAACAGTCGAAACACAACACACTATTCACTGATACATTGTTTTTAGCCCATCTGAGTAGATAGGGCAGAAGAAGCTTCCTGTCTGCACTCTCAGGAGAAATCAGGCTTCTGTACCTTTAAGACTAGTTTGCTATGTATAAGAGGGGAAAAAAAAAAAGTTAAAAGAAGATGCTTAGAAATGTAGGCACTTACTCTAAGGAAATCATTAAATTTAAAAAAATAAATACACAATAAGGTGTTAAACTGCATAAACCCTTTACTGGCAATTTTCTCCTCACATTTTAGGGTTTTTTTCCCTCACATCATTAAATTTTCATTATTGTAAGGTACCGAGTTCTTTCAATTTACAGGTTTAATTTTTCAGTAATGCTGCCTAAGGATGCTTTTTGTTTTCCCTTAAACCAACTCTTAAAAAAAAAAGAGCAAAGCTTTCAATACAAATTTCAGATGGGTGCTTATTACCTTCTTTAGAGATGCGTGATTCACCGTCACACAAAAAGGAATTCCTACACAAAATGTTAACAAGTGCTTAATTAGCACATTTAAAATTCCTTCTTATAGATCTTAAAGTTTAAATGACTCCCAAGCTGTGATTTTCCATCCCTTGAAAAAGTCCTCCTGTTTGCCTCGGTTGAGGAAAATCCTTAATTACCACATTACTTACTTCTAACAAAAATTATTATTGTATTTGAGAAAAATAGAATATGATAAACATAAAGAATGGCAAGCCATAATTAAGTTTTCATAAATTTAGACTTACCTATTATTTGCAATTCCTCTCCTTGTTCCTGCATAATTTTATGTAATTTTTTTGAACATTGCTTGAACATGTTTTATTCCAAATCCTTACAATTTTGTTTATTTGACTTGTTAAATAATTTCATATTAACAATGAATGTGAACAAAAAGAAAAGAATAACTTGTAGAGATTATTTATTCTATAACAATTGGGTCACATATGCTTAGTACACGGTGAAGATGTACTGTATGACCCAAAACAACTTTTTAAAAATAAAAATGGGTCTCCTGATCCCCTCAGATCTAATAATGAGCGTCGTTCGGTTTAGCTGCAACCCTGCAGTCTTTTACATGTATGACCCCATGTGTTCTCACAGCCGTGTGTGTTTTTCGGTACTACAAAATCAGTTTGCATCCAAAAAGGCAAAGTTGTAAAATTTCAATTACTTCTTTAATTTACAAAAAAATAAAAAGTAAAAAATTCTGAAAAGTTTTAAAAATAATTCATATTAATGTTTCTTTTTAAAATGTGGATTGAGCTTTAAACTTTTAAATATTTGCATTTGTCATCATTTAACACATTAAGTTCTACAAGGATATATTTATTGTGCAAAAGAAAACACTTGCATATTTGCCAAACGTGCAAATTTATATATGTGTGTGTGTGTGTGTGTATATATATATGCATATAATCTAGTAATTATTCTGACCTTTTGTAATTAATTCATGAAAAAATGATGCCAAATATGATTTCTTAGTCAATTGTCACTTAAATCGGGTATCTCTTACCCCATTTTGGTGCCTTGATATTTAAAGTACAGAAACAAGAATAAAATTATATAACATCCACTCTGGAGTTCCATATTCCACATTACTTTGATTGAACAAGCTCCATGAAAAAGCTATTTATCTTTTACTATATTTTTTAGACTGGGAATTGTTCTCTCTATGCAGTTTTTAGGTGCGTATTTTAGGGTGATGCCTGCAGAAAGACACATCTTTTTGTTGTTTACTGCACAATGCTTGGCACATATTATATGCCCAGTAAATATGTGATGAGTGATGAATGAATAAAAAATGCTTACAATTAGATGCACTATCTACTTGAGTAAAACTACTGCCCACTGGACTTCTTTTCTACCAAAGTGTTAAGAAACCAAAGATGTTGATACTGCCAACATTCCAAACAATAAAAAAATGTGGAGAGAACAGGGTTCTGTGTTTCTTATAGGTGTATGTTTATATTTCCTGATATGTGATAAATTTGGTGTGAAAACATATTCTGATTGCTTTTAAGTATGTATAAAATTCCCTTCGATTTTACAATAAGCCATATTTTACCTAAAAATGTAGTTTACTTTCTACACGAAGGTAGACATGTTTTTAAATAGTGTAGAAAGGAACTTCAGTCCAGTGAACTATCAGAGATAATTCTTCCTCCTCTTCAATATAGCAGTTGAAACACGTATTCTTCAAAACACACGCCCATATAAAGGCAAAATCCACAAGCTGCTTAACTCGGGGTGTGCTTTCATACTTCTATTTCATTGTTATATCATTGATACTCTATGTAATCTATGTAATCTAGATCTTCTACATAATATTTACACTTGGAAAGGAGTCATTTTAATTTGTAAATGAATGCCTAGTTATGCAGGATCAGTGTCCATGGCCACATTAAATCTACTCTTCAGAGATGCGTATGCTATAGTATTTTCATCACCTGACTTGTTGGGATTCTTATAAATGTCAGTGTGCCGCATAGAGCCCTGCAATCTGCAGATTGCACCTTATCAGGGTGCTCATGGGAGGACCACCCGTTACCACAGCACACTCACCTCTCGGGAGGGAGGCAGCAGCCAACTGGCTCATGGCACAGCAGCAGCAGGAGGAGGAATTCTTGGCCAACATATCTTTAGCGTATATAGATGCTGTTCACCACATTTAGTAGGAAATTGTTTTGCCCACCTCTTTCTTTCAGGCATAGTCCTTCTCAACAGGCTAGCCACTAGGCGAGCGATCTGCTTGTCCCTCTAGAGGACAGCGCGGAGAGGAAGGCCTGTCCACAGCCAGGGACAGCTCAGTCCCCAGTGCTGAGCTTGTCCCCAGCCTGCAGCCAGGCCCCTGAGGCAGGGTAAGCACCTGGAAAACCACAAGATCGGTGAAGCCGTCCACCCACTTTCCTCTACATACTATATGATTCAACCCAACTTCTTTGAAAGAAAAATGTTTCCACAATGTTTACAAGACAGTGAATTTCAATTATTCATGGTTTTTTTTGGAGGGGTGGTCACTTTTAGACTAAAATGCTTCTCATTTCTCCAATTTTTAAAAAGATTTTGGACAACGCATTGCCTGTATATTTTCACAAGAGACACAATGGATAGCAGATGATTGCACTTTGCACCCATCTCAAAGAAATTAGATCTTCTTTTTAATAGAGAGGAACAAATACATAACCTAAGATCTGTGCGTGTCAAGCTTCCATGTAGCTACTGGGCCAGGGACTGTGGTAAAAAATTCAGACTCTGGGTCGGAGTGCTCGGGCTGGGGCTCAGGTTCTGCATTCTCAAAAGCATCTGGAGAGGCCAGTGCGAGGTCCGCGTGGGCAGCAGCGAGGCTGCAGAGGTGGCGGGAGGAACCGAGGACACGCAGTCTCCTTCCCTTGCAGAGCTCCATGCCCGCCGGTGACACACAGACCCTCACACCCTCGTGCTCACAAAATGCGTGGAACACCACACCAGACCTGGCCCCATGACAGGAGAGAAACACTGCTTTGCTCAGTAAGGTTGGTGACATCTCACCTGCTGTCCGGCCATCAGCCACCGGGGCCCACTAGCTGAGAGGCACAAAATAAACGCCCACAGAACTGCTTCTCTAAAACAGACTGGAGACTCCCCGGAAACCGAGGATTGCTTGAAGTTCAAATCCAGCCTGGGGTATATGGTGAGCTCATGGCTATAGTGAAACCTTGTCTCACTCCCTCCCAAAATAGATTATTTCAACCTATTATCATATTATCCCCTAGCATGCTGGGTTAAGTGAAAGATTTAGTGACTTAAAAGTTTAATGGTACTTGAAGACTAAAAAAAATAGAGAAATTTACACATAGTTTTTGCAAATATTTTCATTCTTAAGCCTGGTATAGGGGTGCTTGCTTGTAAGCATAGCACATGGGTGGCTGAAGCAGGAGGATCACAAATACAAAGCCATGGAGAGTTCTAGGCCAGCCTGAACGATGTAGCAAGACCTGGTCTTCAAAAAAAAAAATTGCGAGGCATGGTGGTGCATACCTGTAATCCCAGTTGTCAAGGCTGAGGCAGGAGGATCTCTACTAATTCAAGGCCACCTTGAGCTTCATAGTGAATTCAAAACCCACCTGTACTATACAGGAGACCTGTTTCAAAAAAAATTTATTTTTAAGTAATCTGAATGAACAGATTGAAGAGATTTGAATATTGAGAGGAAGGCCAAACCAAGTTTACTTCTTGTAATCGATTTTCAGTCTTTTGAACAGAAGGGGCACCCATTCAAAGCCCTTCTGACTAGAAAGAAAAAGTTCACATGATCTGACAGTGATTCTAACAGTTTCCATCAATAATTGGATATATTTTTATGCTGCAAATCTCCAATGTTTGTACCTCACTGAGTACCATAATGGCAAAATTTATGTTCAGCCTACCAAAATGCCACTTCTTTAGCTTAAAACAAAAGGAGCTGTAACTAGGAACTTTTCATATTAATAGCAATTCTTTGCTGCTGCAATCTGATTGAACCCACACTTCTCCCACCTCTCACTACTGTTCTTAATGCTGGAGGAGGATTTATATATTTTTTCCCAAACAATAGATTTTAATTAAGAAGATTTATTAAAGACAGTTTTCATTCCTATGATTACATTTCCAGTTCCACAGACATCTGCATTTCAAAATGTGCCACATATTTTCATAAATATTCCACAAGTCCCTTAGAGATTTTTGGTATTCCAGTCCCCTCCAACCTCTTCTTAGCATCTCCACGTTCACTGAGTTCCATCCGTTTGTACCCAGTCCGAATTAGACATTTCCGCACACAGGTATGGAAGAAGGTTGTACTGGAAAGCAGATTCAAAGTGATCCTGTCCTTTTTGTGAATCAAGACTTTTAAAAGGAACAAAGGCAAATTAAACCCAGTAAAATATATCTAACAAAAGATCTAGATACGTTACAGCCACACATAGATTGGTAGAGTAAATAACAGGCAGAGTTTACTTTGAGGTTTAAATCATTGTTATTTTAATAGAGTGGAAAATTCATTTAGATAGTGCAATCTGATAGTTACCCAATTAAAGCCCTTTTTGTCTATGTTAATGTAGTTTTATATTTTTAGTTTTTGAAACCCAGTTTTGCCAGAGGATTATTTGAAGAAAGAAGTGGCTTGAGCAGTGTCTTGAGATGGACCCCAGGAGTGACAGTAAATTATTGATTGTATAATGTAAGCATTTTGTACAAAATTGTAAGCCAGTGTATTAAGATTGTTCAAGGTCCAAGGAACAGAAATACAATTTCACGTGTTCAACTAATACATGTTTATATTTGTACATATATGAGTATGAATTTTCTTTCATGTGTTCATAGTCTTTAAAGAAAATTGTATTTGAGCTGGGCCTGGTGGAACATGCCTATAACCTCAGCACTCAGGGAGGTGTAGGAAGAATGACCACAAGCCCAGCCTGGACCACTTAATCACATACCAAGACCCTATGTCAAAATAAAAACATTTTGGGTTGTTTTGTTATTGTTTCTTTTTAAAAAATTGGTTTTATTAGTACATTTTATATACACATGGTGATCACAATCAACATAAAGAATTTCTACCAGTATACCACATATTTGTTTCTCTCTTGAGGCAGGGACTTGATATCCAGCTCAGGCTGGCCTTGAACTCATGAAGTAGCCCAGATTGGCCTGGAACCTATAGCAATCCTCCTGCCTCAGTCTCCTGTGTGGTGGGATTACAGGCATACATCACCACACCTGGTTTAAAATAAAAATTTAAATGGACCTAGTGTGGTGGTGCCTGTGTGTAATTCCAGCACTCAGGAGGCTGAACTAGAAGGATCACTTCACTTTCAAGACCAGCTTAGGCTTCAGAGTCAGTTTAAGACCAGCCTAAACTACACAGCAAGACTGTGTCTCAACAAAGAAGTGACCTTCAAAGGCTGGGAGGCAGCTCTGTGTGAAGGCTCTCAGTTAAATCCACAGTCCTAGAAATACACTCTACTGACCCGGCTCTGTACCCTTGGGTTGCCTGGACCCATCTCACTGTGGGCTCTGCAGTCTTTCGAGGAGGCCTGGGAGAGTCTCTAAGAAGAGAGGTGAAGAAGCCAGTTCATGCTGTCCTTCACACTGGGCGCTGCTTGCCGCACTCTTACTGGCCTCTGGAAACCCACCCTCTGCGCCCACTGGCCAAGACTTGCAGATACAGTAAGTGCCCCCCTCACTGGGGCTCCTGCCTGGTGCTGGGCCTGTTCTAAGCAGTGCTTTCCAAGTGTTGTCCAGTCCATCCTTAATGTCCAACAGCAGACAGGTCCCTGCTATGCATCAGGAGCTGAGCCGGGCGGTGGTGCATAAATACCACAACCAGTGCTGCAGGCTGGTGTGTGTGTGTGTGTGTGTGTGTGTGTGTGTGTGTGTGTGTGTGTGTGAGGTGAGTCTGGGTCCTTCTCTCCCCCGTCCCCACCCCACACGGATGGATGCACGCACGCACCCACACACCCTGCCATAAGCTCACGTCTCTAGGGTTGGAGTTGTAGGTAAATACCACTGGAAATCTTGTTTTTCCATAAACTTCCTAGGGCAAGTGCAAAAATGGAAAGACTTGATTGGGGTCTCCTGGCTCATCTCCACTGAGATCTAATTCTAAGAGCAAACCCTTCCTAAATCAGAAGACACAGAAGGGTGGGAATGTGCAAAAGTTGAGCACTGTGTCTGGGGCCAAGAAACGGAACACCTGGACTCTCAAAGCCTTCTCAGTCCCCTCCCTCATCGCCTCTCCTTCTTCTCCTCCTCCGGCTCCTCCTCCGGCTCCTCCTCTTCCCCTTCCTCAGTCTTCTTTGTTTCCTTTTGGTACTAGAGACTGAACCCAGGGCCTTTAAACTGAACTACATCCCTAGTCCTCTTTTCATATTTTAAAACAGTCTTGCTAAGTCCCTAAATTCCCCAAGATGGGCTTGAATTTACGATCCTCTTCCTTCAAGCTTCCCAGAGTCCTGGGATTATAGGAATGTGCCTCCAAATCCAGCTAGAAACTCTCAATTCCCTAATTCCCTCCCTCCCTCCCTCATTCCCTTCCTCCCCCTCCACCAGGGATTGAACACATGACCTTGAGTTTGTGAGTCAGGCTCAGTGTTACTGACCTAAATCATCAGTCCTGTCTGTTTCTTCAAAGGGCGTTGGCAGAAAACCTGAAAAGCAGCTGTTCACTGATGGCTGCTCACCAGCTAAGAGATACACTGTGGGGGTCGTCCTACAATAATGTAAGCAGTACTTCCTTTCTCTCGGGCACTTTTAAGGCAAACATTCATTGAGCCAGGAGTTTTTTTTTTTTATAAATTCAATTCTTTATTGGTACAATTTATATACATATCAAAATCATGTATAACATTGGGGAATTTGTACCAGTATATGACACAAGTTAATTCTCATTTTTACCCATATCCCTACCCACCCACCCCTCCTCACCCCCTTTATACATGCTCTTTTATTTTCTTTCTGTATCACATTTATTCCTTCCTCTCATCACATTCCCACACCAAGTTTCCTATAGAAATTTTGCACTCTATAAAAGCTGTCATACTTTCTAAAGCTCATTTGCATCTACAGGTGTTCATGTCAAAGAGAAGATCCGGTAATGGTCTATCTGTGATCTATTGATTTCACTTATTAGTATATCCTCCAGGTGAGCCAGGAGTTTTTAAAGTTCCTTTCAACAGGACTGGTAACACACACCTGAAATCCCAGCACTCAAGAGGCTGAGGCAGGAGGATTGCCCAGAGTTTGAGGCCAGTTTGGACTCCATAATGAATTCAAAACAATGACCCTGGTGTCAAAACCCTGTGTCAAAAACAAAACAAGACAGAGCCGGAGATTTAGCTCAGTGGTTTCAGCACCTGCCTACCAAGCACAGGTCCCTGGTTCAATCCCTGGTAACCACATACCAGAATGCTGGGCGTGGTGGCTCC
>PVIC010016597.1:0-33737 GCA_004025085.1 Thryonomys swinderianus | reverse complement strand
TTGTTACTGGGATGGAACTCAGGACCTTGTGCTTGCAAGGCAGATGCAGGAACCACTGAGCTAAATCTTCGGCCCTGTATCAGTTTTTTTTAATGCCTTAGAGCGAAGCAAGATTTTTAGATTTGATTTATATTTAATGTTTAATTGTGCAGCTCTTTCATTCCAGTGTTCCATGAATGTGTGTATCTGCACTGTTTTCTTCAAGCATATATGATACTTTATACAACTGTGCAAGGCTATCAAGTCACTTTGGTGCCTTGATCAGTAATAGAAATGTAGCCATTATATTTCTGCTCAAAGTGAGTAGTGTGTAGAAGTAGTAGTAGAAGTATCATCAAGAAAGTGTTACTTTGTGCTGTTTTATTTGAAGGTGTACTTTTTTTTCTTTTTTTTTTTTTTGAGACAGGGTCTTGCTTTGTAGTTCAGGCTGGCTCTGAGCTCACTATGTAGCTCAGGCAAGCCTCGAACTCAGCAGTCCTCCTGTCTCTGCCTCCCGAGTGCTGGGATGACAGGCTTGAACCACCAAAGCCCGGCTTTGAAGGTGTACTTTTGAAAAGATGGGAATACTTTAGAGTTTGTGATTATTTTACTAAAAAATAATTTAGGCCAAGACCTAGCATTTACAATAACTTAGTGTGAAGATTGACTGAATGAGCTGATTTTCACAAATTGATATCTAAGAAATACTATAAGTCTGGTTTCTTGAATTTCAATATGTAATTTATATCATAAGAAATAAAAAGGAAATGTGAGGGAAAATTAGTATATTTTTAATTTCAAAAAATAAAATGTATGATAAAATAGAAGTTGATACATGAAATAGTATGTTCATGTGTAAATGACATGAATAAAACTATTTCTACATTGAATAAAGAGAAATAACCATACCAGAAGGCTTCAAATGAGAAAAATCACAAAGAACAGATCAAATATATAAAACATACAAAAGCTACTCTATAGGAACCATATTATTATCACTAGAGAACAAAACTGATAGGTAATAAATTCAGAGAGACAGGACCACTGCCAGTCATCTGAGGGCCATATCCATAAAGGCGGCAGCGACCTTTTAGTCCTTCCTCTTTCTCATACTCCCAGACAATTACTAAGTATTATAATTCTACATCGTCAAAAGGTCAAAAGCTACCGTGCTCTCTATCTCCACAGCACTGCCTTACAAACTGATCACATACATTCCCCTGCATCACCGCCACAGCCTCTCATCAGTTGCCCTAACACAAACACTACCCTATTTCAATCTACTTGGTATGTCTCAGCTTTCAAAAAAGGAAAAGAAAGAAAAACACTACCCTCATTAACATATACAATCATCCCTAGAGCCATGAAAATATTTTTCAAATTGCCCATTGTGTGAACAGCCTAAGAATTTGGGCCTGTATACGTTCCTTCACCTTATCTTTCCTCACTCACTCTGCGATCCACGTCGTCCTCCACGGCCCCCACCTACTTGCGTTTCCCTAAACATGCACGGCCTGTTCTGTGCTATCTCTGAGCCTTCTTGTGCTCCCAGACAGTTTTCCCCTTCTCACTTCTACATTACCACTTTTCACTTTGTAATCCAACTGCCGTGCTGCCTCCTCCATTCCCTAAAATCTAGCCCTAATTCATTATTTTCTTCCTCATCTGGATGAATCTTATGATTGTTTATAAAAGTGACCCTTATATTTAAAACCTATGAAGCTTATCATTCAGTTTTAAGAGTTAAAACCAAAGATCTAAGAAGTAAAAAACAAGCCATAAGTAACTAAAGAACTTGTGGGCCTTCAATCTTAGCTTTCAGGAATAGTGAAAAGAGAATTTTTTAAGAGATGAGAAAATTACTTAAATGCTAATTTTTTTTTTTTTTTTTTTTGAGACAGGGTCTCGCTTTGTAGTTCAGGCTGGCCCTGAGCTCACTATGTAGCCCAGCCAACCCTCAAACTCAGCAATCCTCCTGTCTCTGCCTCCCAAGTGCTGGGATGACAGACATGAGCCACCAGGCCCGGCTTAAATGCTAAATTTTTAGCTCCTACTGATTCAGTCATTTTGAAAACTGACACCATGAGGAATTTTTTTCTCGATTTAAAAACAAATCATTAGCAAGTAAAAAATTAAATTTAAAAGAACATTATATGCCAAGTGTGAATTTATGTTCTTCTGCCTATATTACTTATACTTACTTAATATACTGATTTTAAATTTGGTTTCACTAATTAACAAAGGCCATCAACAATAAGCCATCCCTCTGTAGAAATCAGCTGGCACAGACCCTCTTACTAATAAGTTTCACAACTCATTTAAGTTTCAATATGCTTAAAGTTACAAAGTTGAACTCTAGACCTAACAACTTTAACTTTATACTTAAAATAAGTAACTGGTTAGTCCTAAAGTCACAGAAAAATTCTTGGCAGAAAGTATATGGAGAAAAAAGTAACAATAATGCTATTTCTCAGAAAAAGTCTGAAATTTTTTTAAATAGCACTTTTATTAATTGGACAGTTTTAAGGTAAGAGATCTATTAAATGTGTGGATAAGTTCTAATGTTTTTTTAAAGTTTTAAATGAATCAAGTTGCTTATTAAATGATCATTAAACATTTAAACAACAAAGTGATAGCACAACTGTACTTGGCTCTAACTGGCAATGTTAGAATTCAAAAGGCTCAACTAATTATGAGAAATGTTTTTATCAGAAAAATGAAAGTTGACAAAAATTAACATATTGACACCCGCTACGATCAATCCTAATCATTAAAATTAGTCTGCAATCAACTAATTAGTTATATTAAAAAATACTCCACTTTGAAAAGCATTTCAAGTTCTTTAATATTATTTAATATTCTAGCATAAGACAAGACTTGTGATAAAGGGTGTAACTTCAATGTGACATAATTTCATTTATAACTATTATCTTCATTCTTTCCAGAAGACTTCAATAGAAAACACAAATCAGAACACCTGAGCTGTGGCACTGTTTTAGCCATTAACATGTCTGGCTTCAGTGTCCTTAGGTACAAAATCAAATAGCAGGCTAAAATTTTCTAGGTATAGATGTGTAATGCTCAGCTCTTCATTTTATTTCCAATAACTGAACTTCATCTTATGTACATATATATCATATAAGTTTCAAAAGGTAGAATTTTGTATTTTAATAGGTTTCCAATTCCCATTATATACATGAGACTTACATAAGAACCTATTTTTATAGAATATTATCTAAAAATAACTACCTTTTATAGTTTTTCATTTTATAAAATGTTAATAACACTTTTATATGGGTGGTATGTTGATCTCAATTTTATAGAATAGAAAACTGATGCTCAATGATCTGTTAAGAAGTGAGGTGACCAAGCCTTGGAATGGTGGGGAAACTCAGGGTTAGAATACTTGCCTTGCAGGCATAAGGCCCTAGGTTTGATCCCTGCAATGGAAGTGCACGCACGCGCGCGCACATGCGTGCACACACACACAGACACACTTTAATGCAACCAAGCCTTTGGTCCCTTTAAAACTAACCCCTACTTTACTAAATCTACAGCCTACAAAATGTTTTAATAGACTTTCCTCGTTAGTTGATTCTGAAGGTATCACAAATATAACTAAAGAAAAGAAAAACAGTAAGTTAAGAGAGGTGGAATTCCAAGCTAGATTTTAAATATGCCAAGATAAAACTATTATAAAGACACATTGTAATTTTCAACCGAAAAATTTAAAATAAATACAGGTACAAAGATTTTATAATAATATGCAGTATTGTTATTGAGGAGATATTGTTATTGCTACTATTATTGAGAAGATAAAAGAAACCAAGGGATCTGACTGATATATTAGGACCAAAAGGCACATACAGAGGTTGAAAAACTGGATTTCTTTTCTATATTACAACTCTTTAATATCACACAACATAAAACAATGATTGCTCCAATTGTTATCTGGATTAAGGTTATATTTTTAATCAAATTTATATTTCTAATCAAACTTTCAAAATGAAGATGCCCAATTTATACAATCAACTGAATATCAAGACAGCTTTAGAAATCATCTCAGAAGCAAGTACAATATTGAAATCTTTTTTCTTTGACAGTACTGGCGACTAAACTTGGGACCTTGCACTTGCAAGACAGGCACCAGAGCCACTGAGCTAAACTACCAGCCTGAAATAATCATTTCTAATTCAAAATTTAGTATCTGATAGTTTGCTAATTAAATATTTTAAACTGTTATGAAGCTACAACAGTAAAAGTTTTTCTAGCATGTGACAAAATAAGTTAACTGGCCACTATTAGGGGGCCAATAGAAGCGATTGCTAAGGTAAAAATTCAAATACTCACTTTGTTATTTTGTGTCACAAGAATACTTCCACCTCCAGGTTTCAAAGGAACCTCTTCCATTGCTCCAAACACATCAGTCTCAACAGAAAAAGTTAATTCTAGACCCAGGTCACTAATATCATTATCTAAAATCCACTGCAAATTTTTGGCATATTCTGGATCAATGGATGCCACATCTTGATAATTCACAGGAATACCTAAAAAATGCAAAAATACAGCAGTTTACACTCTAAAAGCAGCTGCCTTTCCATTATGTTTAATGGTAAAATACTGCCCTCTACAGAAATTCTGGAAAACTGCAAAATATAATTCAGTTCACAGCATATTTCAAATGGACCTTAATTTCTAAATTTAAAAGTCTATTATATTAAGCCTATGTCTCTTCCACATCTTCACAACATAATCTTTTCTTGAAACAGCTATTAAGGAAGCCACTATAAACTCCACTATACTCATATTAAAATGTATTGTTTGCCTGAACATACACACTAATATAGAAAATACAGAAAATGGAACTTTCAGGCAAGTTTCTTTTTTTTCTTTAGTAGATCATTTTTTTTTCTCCCTCTGGTCTCCAAATCTTTCAGAAACAGATGGTCTTGAACGAAAAATTATTCATCCAAAATGCCATTGCTATCTACTTAGTTTTTCCTTAAAAGCTGTAAGAAAGGCAATGTAAATATGTATCTCTGGAAATAATAATAGAACCATACCAAGAATGTGTTTGTAGAATGATCGTGTGAAATAAATATTGACCAGCTGTCTATGGTTCAAAGCTAGTCCCAAGATTTGTCCAGCAAACCGGAAATAGTTCAAGTGATCAGGATTTACATAGGAGTTGCTATTAGGTTGGAATGTTGTTCCTTTAAAAATACAAAATAATTTATTGTTAAGAATCCACATGAAAAAGATGGGTAATTTTGGTGTACAAAAATTAATTCATATACAATTTTAGCAAAGCTTAAGTTATATTATACAAGCTTCCACAGGCATATTCTTTGCATAATACACAAACAGGCAAAACTGGGAAAGACAGAAAATAGCCAGTAACTCACACATGCTTATTATACCAAGTGTGTACAAAGGAAATTTTATAATACATCTGACTAAAAAGTTGGAAG
This sequence comes from Thryonomys swinderianus, assembly GCA_004025085.1. Taxonomy (NCBI): domain Eukaryota; kingdom Metazoa; phylum Chordata; class Mammalia; order Rodentia; family Thryonomyidae; genus Thryonomys; species Thryonomys swinderianus. The sequence continues at coordinate 28,287 of PVIC010016597.1, read as the reverse complement.
AACATCAAAGAAACCCTGGAAAAAACATGGCAAGTATCACTGATAAACATACACACAGCTTCCTAAGCATACAAAGTAGACTATAAATTAATGTAGATATTGTCTCATTAATCTATACTTGCCCACTGCAGTAGCATTTATTTCTTAAGGAATAGAACACTCTGATAAGAACTAAAAATTTCAAATATACAACTGTTGTTAAGAAATGGATCTCATCACAGAACATGATGCCTATTAACAAAGGTAAGAAAAACCACCTAAATCTACAAACCACATTCTTCCACATGGCAAATAATTAAGTTGTAAAAATCATTACTGAGGTAAAAGTAAAAATGTCAAGCTTGATGGTTAATGATTACTGTTAAAATCTAAGGTCACTGTATGAAGCATCTAGAACAGGCAATGCAATTTTACATACGCAAACTAGATTAGTAATTTGAAATTGGAGGAAGGCTGAATGTGGAATTACTACATAACTGTTTCTTCTAGAGCTAATGAAAAAGTCCTGAAATTAGTGGTGATGGTTGCATAATATATGTACTGTACTTAATGCAACCAAATTACACTTTCAAATGGTTATCAATGGCAATTTTATGTCAAATAGTTCACCACAATCCAGTATAGTAGAAAAACTTGAGGCTAACACTTCAATTTCAACCCTATTTTTTTCTCTGATAACCAATAAAATGAATTATAAATTTACTCACTTATTCAACAATTATATAATAAGCTTATGCTATATATTGAGGCTACAAGGAAGAATAACTGATACATCTAATGAAATAGCTTCAAGGAAAAATAAAGGATAAGGTATTCTCTTGTTGTAAGAGAATGTAAACACTGGGGAAAGGGGACTGTGAGTGTACCTCGGTAGTAGAGCACCTGCTACGCAAGCACGAGACACGGCTCAAGCCCTAGTATCATTAAAAAAAAAAAAAAAGAAAAACTACTGGGGAAAAAAAGTACATCTAAGGAAAGTAAATATTTTCAGGAAAAGCAGGCAATGGTGCAAAACATCTGAGACTGAAATCCCACCATCAATTCAAATAGAAGTATTAATTTATAAGTCTTTCAAATACACCACACAAAATGCAGTGACAGTTACTTGCATATCATCTATATCAAATTATAACTCTGTAAGTCACAAGCACCAGTTTTCACAAAAAGAAATGCTGAACTGTATTATGTGGTTAACACCTTTTTAGTTGCCAGGTGATAATCTCTTAAAAAGACTAAAAATAAAAGTTAATATGAATAAACAGACTATGAGTTAAGATTTAACATCACAATTTCTAGACATTGGTTTTCATGACTAATAGATTTTAAGACTCAGAAACTCAGAAGAGATTACCAAATTTTTATAAGTTCATTTACTAGCAACACTATTTTACAAAAGAATACATTTACTCAACAACAACAAAAAAAAGAGACTAAAAGATGATGCTTAAAGTGAATAAATTTCAAAAGACTGACAACATCTTCATGGCAACATTAGGCCTTGAGACAAGCACTTGAAATTCAACTGTTTATAGGAAAGAATGTTTTGCTAAGTTAAGTCTATTTATAATTCTACCATTCATCAGCTGCATAAATGTAGACCAAAAACTCTTACTTTCAGTTTTCCCTTCTATAACATGGGACTATCCCACCTGGTTTACCAGGCTACTGTTGGCTCAAAGATAAAATGTACTGAAGTAGTTTGGAAAAATTTGACAAATCACAGAAAAAGTCTGGACCACTCAACTTACCATCAGCTGACTGGGTAAACAGTGCATAATCAGGATTGACTATCTCATTAGAAAGAATATCAAACCACTCACGCACAACACCTTGACCCTGAATTCAAGAAAATAAAATTTATCAACACAAATACATTAGGAAATTTTTTCTACATACTTACAAAATTGAAATCATACCAAATTTTTTTGCTCATCAATTAAATATTAACCATTAATCAAATATATTTGCATTATTTATGTACAAGGATTCATTCGTACCTGCATCACTTATTTTCATACTCACCATGCCCTCTTCTCCATGGAACCGTACAGCAATCCCTTGCTTCAGCTTTGCACAATTTGCTTTTGACACAACTTCACAGCTACTCCTAAAAATAGAATCTAAATATGTAGCAATGATTAATTTTACATAGTAAACTTAATAACAAATATTTCATACCTCACACATACATCAGTTCTTTGCTAAACATACCTCTGTGAACAAGTAGAATATCATTTTCATTCACTGGCCTGTGTACCATGTCTGAATCTGGTTGTCCTGAATGCAAGTGTTCATAGAACCATTCACAACGATCTTTGAATGGCTACCCAAGAAATGACAGTAAAATATGTTAGCAGCATTTGAGTCACCTAATCACCAGAACTTTTAGCATTCTTAGTACTAGTAAATTTCTACAATCATTCTTAGGCCTTCATTTACAATAAGCAGTTAATAATGTTCTAACAATTATTCACAAAAGCTATTCTGTCTAATGCAATCACAACTGAAATACTTTACCTACATAATTTATTTCTTAAATCTTACATTTTTAACAGCAAGAATTGATGGCATATGTAAGAATTTAATATCTATATATCTGAACATATTTACTATTTCTTTTAAAACCAAAAAAGGCTTAAAAGAATGAATTTTCACACCCAGAAAAATGATGATGCATGTTCCTTTTAACTTTTCATTAAAGTACTCCTTTATATTTAGCTTTAATATCATTTTTGTCCTTTGGAATACAAGGTAGCAACTAAAAAGAAAAGTGTCATCCTTCAGTCTTCCATTCTTCTACCTTAAAAGCTAAAGAGTAAGATTTTTTAAAGAGTAAAGTTTAAACCCTTTTTTCATGTGCTAGGTAAAGCAAGCTGCAAGTGATCTGTAATTTTTATAGTTAATCAGAAAGTATAATTGAGTACCTAGTATGTGCCAATATTATAATAACATAAAAGCAGTAGAACTCTCAATTTATATAAAATCAAGTTCTTAACAGAAAAACTACCATGAACTAAAGATACAGCATGAACTGCAGATAACTGCAATACAAAGGCTTCACAGGGTCTTGGTTTGAACTAAGACTTAGAAGTTCTGTAGGACTTGCTAAGCGGGGAAGAAAAAGGCAGACTAGTTAATGGAGACGAACAGAACGGCACAGAGGGAGAAACAGCCTCCTTTGAAGAGCAGTTATCAGTGCCTGAAAACGGCCCAGCAAACAAAGACAACTAGTTAAACTTGCAATCAAATGTAACCTCAGTAAGACAATGACCCCAAACTATCCTACTTCTTACTTAAATGAAATTTCTGCAGGAATCACTAGTTTTAGACCTTTTTCATCTGCCAGCCCATACTCTTTTGCTAGAATGTTCATTCTCCCCTCCCTCCTCTCATGACATTCCATGTTTTTCAACTTTTGAAAGTCACTTAAAATCTACCTCTTTTTTGAAATTTCTCTTTACTACAAGCTCTTTGTCCTTTAACCTTCTAAAGAAACACACAGTTATTCATTTCTAGCTTAAAGAAAACTATTTCTATCTCCAACACAACTATCATTTATTGAGTATTCTTCATTCTTCACAACACTTTGAAGAGATAAATATCATCAATACCATTCAACACCACAAAGTAGTCCACTTTCAGGCAATTTTTAAGATAGCAATAAATTTCTTCATTTTTTAAAATTAAATATTAGTTTTGCTTTGAGACTTACTTTTTAATTCTTAACAAAAATGTTTACTTAGATAACTGCCAGCAGGTTAATTACTTTTTAAAATATCTGCTTTTTCAATAAAGAGTAAATAGTCTCTTTTTAAAAGTTAAATGTGAAAAAAAAAGTTAAATGTATAATTCTGTCCATATAGCCGATAATCTGCATTTTAATAAACACTGTCATTGATGTATATTATTATACACACTAATGTGCATATGTTTAATTTTTCATAAACAGATTATAATACAATGACCTTGAAATTTTATGCTATTTCTAACATTTTGGTAAACAGAATAAATAAAATATTGTACTGAAGTAATGTATCTAAGCATGAGCTTTGAAGTAAGATAAACATGGTATGAAGTCCTAGCTTTATCACTGTTTGTGATCTTAAGCAAATAACTAATACTCTCCAAATTTTAGTTTTTTTCACCTGGAAAACAGAAAATATCTACTTTAAGGATGTGAGAATTAAATGAAATAATGCAAGTAGATCATTAATCTTAACTATAATCATAAATTAGCAAATACTTAGCAGGCACCTATAACTCAGGTACTGGTTTAAAACCACTTTACATGCAATTATCACATCCAACTCTCACAACATTAGCAGAAAATAAGACTGTTATCCCCATTTTACAGAGGCGAAAAATGCAACACTAAGGAGTTAAGTAACTTGGGGAAATACTCCATAGCAACAACACTCAACAAATGGGTATTGTTCTATTAGCATTCACAACAATATTAAAATTATGTCAATAGCTATTCAAAATGACAGTAAACTTACTTGCCAGTATAAGATCTCAAACTGTCTTTTATTTATAAAAATGTGAACTGAGAGATAAAAATGAATGGCATTTTTTTAAACTAATTCACCAGAACATTAAAAGAGATGAACTGCTATCTTCAAAAGCTAGTACGGTATCTGTAAGATCAAAATACATGTGCACGTGCACACATAAACACACACACACACACACACACAAGCACCTATACAGCCAAAGGGTGCATTTTCGTATATAAACTTTCTGAGTACCTGAGTTTCCATATATAATTCACAAAACAGGACTGATTACAGTGGCTCCTCTTAATAGCTTTTGTACAGCAATACAAAATGTCTCTCCCTTTAACTACTGGCCACCTGAAAACCACCAACAGAAGAAGAAGTCAATCCTTTAATAGTGGCAGTTGCTCTTTAACTCATTTGGATGGAATAGACTCTAAGTTACAAAAAATTCCAAGTACAGTGGAGTAAAAGCACCTTTATATTCCTTGATGTGAGAGGAAGTTGCCAATATCCTGCTCAGCCACCCAATAAACACTTTGATGGATCTTCCCTACAAAATAATTCTCCTACACAAGATAACAACTACTAGGAACTCCGATGCATTACTACACCTCATGCTTAGATCTAATTTCAAGTTTTTATAATTTCACAATGTTTTACAGCACAATGATTCTTGAACCACACTTAACTACCTTCTCTCTATTTCCTGTATTCTAGTATAGTTCTTCTCCTTCTCTTAATTTGCATAACGTCAGTAACTTTTGAGGACTGCAGGCCAGCTAATTTTGCAGCATGTCTGCTAGCTCAAGCTGGTTTGATACTTCCTCATGCTCAGCCTCAGAGCAGGATCTCTGGAGGCCCACAGAAGAGGGCTGTGCTCTTCAGTGCATCCTGCCAGCTGGCACACTGTCTCCTCTCCTCACTGCCAGCCTTCTCCAAGGCAAAGTTCCTCTTTCTCTTTGTAATTAGGAAGTATTCTATGAGAACATATTTTGAGACTATAAATATCCCACACCTCATAAAAACTTTCCATATTTATTCATTATTTTTCTGTAAAGACATGTGGGTTAGTTATTTACTTATTTATTCAGTATTTTGAGACAGCTTCTCACTACATAGTTCAGACTGGCCTCACAGTGATCCTCCTGCCTCAGCTTTTTAACTGCTGGGATTACAGGAATCCACTACCATGCCCAGCTCTCTTATTTTATTCATATGTTGCTAATATCTTTTTGAAATTACACTGCTCTAGATTTAGATAATGGGAATGCATTTGCACTAACTTATGAGTCATGATGACATAATTCCACCATGTTTTGAATGCTTCTTTAATTTACTTTCCTGAACAACAAAAGTTCTAGGCTCAACTTATATTTTTCATAACCCAGGTCTGGAATCTGGTATTTTTCTCTAATGAGCCCTCATGCATCCAAAATAGTACATGAAGAGTAAGGGTGCCAGGTTTGCTTAATCTATTGGTAAAGAATGAAAACTCTAAGTTCACACAAGTATCTCCAATTCAAATTCATCAGCACAGAATCTGTTCTAGGTTCTGCCCTTTTATAACTACTTGCTCCAAAACTAACCAACTAGAGTTACTATTCTCACCAGCTTCACAGCCCCCCAACCTTCCATTTATTACAATTTCCTATGGCTGACAAAAATTCTTCATTGCAAAATGCCCCTGGGGCTCTGTCCAATAACTCCAACAGCTGCCGCTACCCGGCACATGGACCTCCTCCTTATGCCACTCCCAACTTACATAGCCCATGCCAAGCCACTGTTCTACACAGATAGCTCCTCACCACCTATCTCCAAACTCCAAACCCCAGAGTAGTGTGGAAATCCTACTGTACTCATGTAGAAATTCTCTTCAATCTGATGCACTGACAAAAACGACAATCCTGGGTCAACAGGGTAAATGGAGAATGCAAATATTTTCTGACTGCATTGTTCAGGGGAAAATAGGTTAAAAGGAAATGAAAAGCAGAAACAATTATGAAAAAGGGTGAACTATCTCTCTTTCAAAAACTAAAAGCTGTGGAGGATTCTGGGAAGATGCCGGAGAGGTAACAAACCTAGGCTCTCCTTCTTCATAGTTTGTTGTTCCCAAGCTGAAATACAGCAGCTTGGGGGTAGAAGAACAGGGAATTCTTCCCTCCAAAACTAAAAGCTGTGCTCACCTATTACTTCACATGCCCTAGAGAAGAGTCATATACTATAGTGCTGGTTAAGAGAATAAACTTAGGAAACTGAAACATAGTTCAGTGGCAGAATGCTTGCCTACCAGGCCTAAGGCCCTAAGTTGATCCCTACCATACAAAAAACAAAAAGAAAGAAAATTAACTTAGAGGATTAGGAATACAGCTCAAAAACACAGGATTGGCTTAGCATGTTCAAGGCTACAGATATGATCACTGGAAAATAAATAAATAGGTAAGGCCTAGTGGTGTAGTTCTGAGGGAGAGCACCTGCCTAACACACACAAGACCCTAGCTTTGACTCCCAGCGCCTGAAAAGAAAGAATTCATGAGCCAAATAGAACTTTAACTTCTGACTTAGTAACTAAATGAGTTAAACAAGTTACTTAAATGTCTTTAGCTTCAATAAAAGCTAACTGTTCAGAAAATTATTCACCCAAAGCAAATATATAGTACTGAGCCTAAAATTAGCATTCAAATAATCTTATTATGACTGTCTTCTTTTACATTTCATTAAATGGATATCAAAAGATGTCTATATGCATGTACATATTACAGAAATTAACTTAGTCTTTTTTTTTAACTTCTAACTGAAAGTGTCCCTAAAGCTATTAAAAAACCACTTATGGTATATAAAATTTTATGACTCCTTAACCAAATAAACCATAGTCTCTAATCTATCCTAACACAAAATTATTTTCTCAAATTTTGGCAGAATCATGTAATTTTCCTGAAGCAAAGTAGCACTGCCTAACAGCTTAGCAAATAAAGATTTAAGTTAGCAATCAAGTCTCAACACAGTATTACTCTAACCTACCTCCTGCTTTCTCATTTAAAACAAAATTTCTGCTACAATCACTGTACTTTAAGATACCTTTCCATCTGCGAGCCCATACTTCTGCTAGAATGTTCATCCTCCCCTTTACTTCTTTCACAGTGCTCCACATTTTTTAAGCTTTTTGAAAGTTACTCAGCAATCTACCCTTTTTTTGAAACTCCCCTTAACTATAAGCTCTTCATCCCTTATATTCCTAAAGAAACAAGTAATATTGTAATTACTAATTTCCAGCTTAGAGAAAGGAAATGATTACTGTCTCCAAATAACTACCATTTATTGACTATCTATGCTAGTTACTCTTTAAATACTTCATTTTTACAATAGTTCTATGAAGTCAGTGTCATCCACTCAAGGCTCAAGGATGTTAAAAAAAAAATGTGTCCCAAATCACATAACAAGTAAGAAGCAAAACAAGTTTTGTCCCAGCATGTGTCACTGAACCTGAAATAAACAGTATGAATAGGTACAGCCTGGCAGAAGAAAGACTGTCAGGTCAAGCAAGCTCAGAAAATTAGCAATGTTAAATCACTATTTTCACCAAAGGGTTTCTTAGACCCTTTGTATACTGATACTGTGCTTTATAAATTTCCAAAGGACATAAGTTAATTTTCCAAATATATGGGGGTACAAAATCTTTTCCTCAAAGACTATCCACTTTATAGGACTGGTATGCCATGTAATTCATTTCTAGAAATGGGGCAATGTATTTTTGTCCTTGCACAAAAGCCTCTGCACATAGTAGGCACTCAATACACATTTCTTCACAAAAAGATTTACTCCTTATGTTAAAGTTACATGTAATTCCATCCCTCTTACATACAGTAAGTTTTAAGTACAACAATTACTAAATATTCTGATTTTAAAAATTAATTTCATTTGTCTAAAATCAAGAGGAAGAAAATTTCTACCTGTGCTTTTATGATATGCATGAATCTTGACATCAATTCAGGACATTCAAGGAGAAAGTGAAAATGGTCAAATATAATTTTGGGGTTTCTAAAAGAAAAATAGACTTTGTATAAGTGGACAGGAAAGATGAATACTATTAAATGAAATGCAAATTATGATACAGAGACCCTAAAGTAAAGGCAAAATGTGTTAATCCCCACCTACTGCATTTTTAAACATTACTGAGTAATTTTTAAATTGTAACAGAAATTTTTTTAGATGAAACTGTATGTAAAGTGAAGAGAGAGAGCCAAAAACATACACAGTAAGCCTCAGACTCTAAAAAGCCTAGTCCCTCCAGGTACAGGTGCATAAAGGCTAGCGAGCTCTCAACCACCAGCGCCTGAGGGTGACGTGATACAGTCTTGTCCTTGGCTACTCTGGTAGTTTCTGCTTCCTAGATAACTATATCTGTAGGCCATCCTGGTTTCACGTCCTTGAGGCTAAGATATTTTCTCAGCTCATGGAGCTGTCTCCTCCAGACAGAAGGGTTAACTGTGACTTCATTCACAAACAAGGGGGTTTCTCTCCCCACTCTCTCAAGTTTGTTCCATTGTCCTCCTGACTCTTTCACTGCTATAAAAATCTGTTTCCAGCCCAATAAAGTTGCCATTAGCTAACTAAGCTTTTGGTCAAGTTCACTGCATCCGTGGTTCCTATCCCCAGCTGCCCTCCTCTCAGGAGACTCTTACAGTAAAGAAGAAAAAGCAACCATGCCAGTCTCTGAACCCCAGAAACCCTTACCTATTAACAAAGCACTTTAAAACTTCATCGTGTTTGCACACAAATTCAATGAAACGAGGTGAAGTCATTCTGTAGGAGGCGAAAAAACATTAAGAACACATAGATACAAACTGGTGATGTGACGTAGGAAATGTGATTTAAAAAAGGTCTACCTTCTAGAACTTTTGAAAGAATTTAGGTTTAGATCTTCTTTATAATTTAGAAAATTGGGGCATACAGTCAATTTGTAAAATGAAATAAAATATACAACTTCTTCACAGATGATACAAACATGACAAAAGACCCTATAAAAGGTGGCACTCACCATTTACACAGAAACAACTTACACATCACATGTTCAAAATTTAAGTATTTTGTACTGCTTTAGATTTGTATAACAATATCCTAAAATAAGATCAGAATAGAACTTAAAATCAACAAATAATTATTTGTTGTCACTGAAATTATAAAAATACTGCTTTTCTGGGCCGGAGGATTAGCTCAGTGGTTCCAGTGCCTGCCTCGCAAGTGCAAGGTCCTGAGTTTGATCACCAGAAACCAGATACAATGCTGGGCGTGGAGACTCATGCCCACCACCAATCAATACCACAACCACAGTGCCCGGCATGGTGGCTCACGCCTGTCATCCCAGCACTCGGGAGGCAGAGACAGGAAGATTGCTGAGTTCGAAGCTTGCCTGGGCTACATAGTGAGCTCAGAGCCAGCCCGAACTACAAAGCAAGACCCTGTCTCAAAAAATATATACACATATATGTATATATGTATATATGTGTGTGTGTGTGTGTGTGTGTGTGTGTGTGTATATATATATATATACACAGCTTTTCTTCATCTATCAGGGGAAAAAAATAAGCTTAACCTTCTTACCCCAGAGGCATCTGACAAGAACAGCACATGTAGAAAGCTTGAATGACAGCACTTAGCCGGTTGGCTGTCATAGAAATAACATCCTGACAGTCTGCACTGGCTTCCTGTTTCCGGACAAGAGCATCTGGTTTAGATTCTCCTGTGCCAGTCGATAGATGTACATAGCTCCCATGTCCTGGGGGCTCAAATGGTGGAATGGAAGTAGCATCTTGATCTTGGCCTTTTTGTTTCAGTAAAATAGAAGTGATATCCGTTGAGTGCTTTTTGTTTTTCATCAATTCTGTAGCTATTAAAACTAGCCATTCATCTAATGAGTGCCAAAGCAATTCTAGAGGCTGAGAGAAAAAGAAATACGCCTTTCAATCACTTTTAAACTACAACATGAAAAAAACAAAAATAAAAATCAACTCCACACAGACAAATAGTATAAAAGGAAAATTTACTCTAGATATTTCTATCTTCCCAAATTAATGACAGTCAGGATTAAAAGTAGGAAAAATAAATGTCATACACATGGCAAATTTCTACATCATATCAAACATTCAATTTGTATATAAAAAAGTATGGGAACTACAAAGCAAGACCCTGTCTCAAAAAAAAAAGTATGATAGGAAAATACGATGAATGTTTAAGTTATATATTCTTTATAAAGGAAAACTAAAATCTAACGAAACTTCATAGGCAATCTTATATCAATTTTCAATTACTTAGTTTTATTAAACTATAATTATGTTATAATCTCCCAACATCTATTATGTCAACAATTTTTGAAATACATAAAAAAATCTTTCAATTTTAAAAAATGAAAATTCTCAACCTAACAATTTAGTTTATATGTATATTCCTAGAATTTTAATAATTTGAAAAAATTTAAAACGTAGCATATTTATACTCACATAATATATGCTCACACATACACACACCACAATCCGAAGTTAATAATAACATTAAAAGTAAAAAATATAATTGCCAAACCTCTATAAATACTGACTAGCAAAGTTTTTGGTGGTAGAGAGCAAATTCAAGGTCTCTCATAAGGCTAAGCACACAACTACACTCTCAACTACACTCTCAGCCCCCAGCAAATTCTTAATTCCAAGTGAAGATTAACAATTAAAAAAAAACCTAAAGAAGTAAGCGAGTTCTACAATATATGATAGATATTGTGAAACAGAAAATATTCAAAGGGAAATTAGGTGTAGGGGTAAGTCACAAGGGGAAAAAAAATATGATGGTAATAAAGAAAAAGGGAAACAAAGCTTATGTGTATAGGGATAAGGGGTTGTAGGGTGGGTGAGAAAAGAGAAAAAAGTAAAAATTAAATTGTGTCATATACTGGTACAAATAATCAATATTGTATGTGATCTTGATGCATATATAATGTACCAATAAAGATTCAAATAAAAAATAAATTTTTAAAAAACTGGCAGTTATTTCTTACTGTTGGGCTATTTTATACATTCTCATGAGATTTCTTCTGCAATTTATTTAATGTTAATGCAAGTAACACTTTAGTTTTTAAATTATGTCATCATAAATGCTACAATAGGATGAAATACTATAGATAAAATGTAAACTTTATAATAATTTGTAGTTGGACTTGGTGGAACATGTTTATAATCCCTGCACTCTGGGAGGCTAAGGCAGGAGGATCACAAATTCAAGCCCAACCTGAACAGAGAGCTTCCTGAGACCTTGTCTCAAAATTTTAAAAACATAATAAAAGACTAGGGATATACTCTATGCAAGAGCCCCAGGTTTGATCCCCAGGAGCATCCACACACATAGTTGTTTAAAGATGCAAAAAGATAAATGACCACCTGCGTTATTAAAGGACCTGCTGAAATACTTTTTATTCCAAATCAGGATTAATAGTTCAAAGAATGTATGGATTAACAGTCGATCTGTCTTATACAGTATTTTAAATACAGTATAGAATATGAGCTGTTTTTCTGCAAATGAATATGAAAATCGATCTTACTTTTTGAATCTTAAATGATCATAGAAACTCGACAATGTGGTTCTGAAAGATCTGCTCCTTTAAGAATTTCAACTTAAGAAATAAGCTTATTTTTAGGAACCACTAATGGAAAGAGATCTTAAAACCATATTTAGGACCTTGGAAAATGTTATTTAAATAATCTATCCTACCAGAAAATTCTTCCCAATTATTACCTAACAAAGCCTTCTGCATCCTCTGCCTTTTTTTTCAGATTTCTGTAACATTACCATTCTGAAAATATTTTACTTATTCAATTGGCAAATAATTAAATTATCCCTATTATTATTCAAAAAAATGAAAATAAAACAAATTAAATCACCACTATTAGGCACCAACAAAGCCTGGTTCATTCATTCAAAAAATTAGGTAGGCAAACCGGGCGTGGTGGCTCACGCCTGTAATCCCAGCACTCGGGAGGCAGAGCTGAGTCCAAGGCTTGCCTGGGCTACATAGTGAGCTCAGGGTCAGTCTGAACTACAAAGCGAGACCCTGTCTCGAAAAAAACCAAAAAATTAGGTAGGCAAGGGAGTAGCATTTCCTTTTAAAAAAAATTAATTTTCCCTCCATCAGCCTAAAACAACCATCCCTCTTATCTACAAAGGGGGCTTTTCCATAGATAGGCACATAAGTTGGAAGACTTAAAAGGCCTTGCTGCCTAAAGAAAGGCATGAACTCTGACACTATATCGTCACTACAAATGTCTTAGAACTCTAATCACAATTCCAACTTTGAGCCTATTGCTTCTCGTCAGAGGCAAAAACTAAATGAGGCATAGACAAGAAAGAAATTTATATGTCTGCAAACCATCTAGTTTTACATCAGAAAATAAACTTCCAAAATGGAAAGAACAGGTGGTAATGTAAAACTATATGAAACAAAAGGAAAAAGGAATAATTGGCCTCTGAATGAAAAGTGATAAAATCTAGAGAATCAACACATCAGAAAGAAATGAATCCTAAGACATAATACAGCTGATCATGCGGATGAGCTAAACCTGTTAGAATTCTATTCTCAAATACTGACAATAAGCAAAAGTTAAAGGTGATCAGGACATACTCATAAGTGAAATAAATAGGCCACAGATCTGTAAATATCACATCCTTTCTCTGGTATGAGAAATTGAAGATGTAAATGAGCTTTAGAATATATGGTACATATTGTGAAGTAGAAAATATTCAAAGGGAAATGGGGTGTAGGGGTAACAAGGGGAAGAAAAAATATGATGGTAATAAAAAAGGGTAACAAAGCTTATGTATATAGGGAGCAGGGTTATAGGGTGGGTAGAAGAATGCAAAATATTGAAAATTAAATTATGTCACATACTGGTACAAATTCTCAATGCTGTTTGTTATCATGATGTGTATATGTATAAGGTACCAAAAAGATTCAAATTTAAAAAATTAAAGGTGAATTTTGAACAACTAAAAAAATAATATCACAGAAAAAAGTGGAACTATATGAAAATGATAGTGGCAAAAATACTGAAATGTTAGAATTTTTTATATAGGAATACAGCAAAGAATTAGAAGAAAATGGAGAAAAAGTACAACTTTTGGGTATTTTATTTCCTTGTCAATCTCTCTCTCCTCTCTCCTCTGTCTCTCTCTCTCTCCCATTCACCATATCTATGATGCTTTCAACATTTATAAATAAAATAGGACTTTCAACACAGTACATAACTATTACTGAAAAATAAACCAACTATTATGGAAGCAGGTTCCTTGGCACTGGGAAAATATCACTCCATTTCCTATTATCCAGAGATAATCATTATAGAACTGTACTTCTATAGAACATAACAATGATGTGACAGTTGTACATATTTATAAACATTTTAAATTATACTTCAAAACTGTAATATATAATCACAAAGTCACCAAAAAATTTTTTTAAAATATCAAGATGTGCTGAAGTGAGGTGGAATTTGACAGGAAAGCACAACTAAAGTTCATTAATAGTATATATTGTAATGAGAATCAAAATGTACTGGTACAAACCCTCAATGTTGAATGTGATCATGATGTATATATAAAATGTACCAACAAAATCAATTTAAAAACTAGTATATATAGTACTAAGTCTGACTCTGCTCCATTTGATAATCTCAAATATCACAACTCAAATGATAAAATTGTCAAATGAAATTTCTCAATCTTCCTTGGCTTCTAAATTATTATATTATGAAATCATTAACAATCACAAACTTATTTTTCATAAAATTCATAAACTGTCCCCCCATGCTCACTCTGCTCAGATAATAAAAACCTTCACCTTCAAATATTCCAAAGTTTCTGAAAGCCAAAAGTCTCAACACTGAAAAAATGATTGTTATGATTAACTTAAAGGACTTCTAAAGTCAGAAAACTAATAACATAATGTTAAACAACTTCACCTACTGAAACATACCACCCTAAACCCATTCATTCTTACTGAAAAGCCCATTAGTTAATCCTTACAGTAAAGTGAAATGTAAAGAGTACCTCTTAATGAAGTGGAAAATAGATCAACCACTATCTTAGAAAAAATGTGGCAAACGTTAAAGTGGTGTTTCCAGTCTAGCACTTCAGCAACTCAGCAAACAGTAAATTTTCACAATTTGAATCACCCAAAAATGAACAGGAAACCTTGCATGTGCTGATCGGAATGCAGTTTCTACTTTTATCCTTGTGAGAAGGCAGATCATTTTGTTTGATAGGTAGTTCATAAAATTGGATGCAAATAGACTAATAAAATTCCCTAAGAGTTAACACACATTCATGTTTTTAAAAATTAGCTGCATTTTGGAGTACAAATATTTTACCAAAAGGAAACCCATACTTTAAAGAAAAAGTAAGCAGTCTATGGCAAGAGCACTTGTCAACAATGCTAAAAAAAAAAAAAAAAAAAAAAGCTTTTAAAAATGAAGTAAAGGCAATGATAAATGGAAAAATTCCATATATATGATATATACACAAATTTTGGCTTCTATTTTTAAAAAGAAATATGACTATCCTTTTCTGTGTTATGTCTATATTGATTGCCTTCATAGAAAACATTTAAATCAAGATTTAAATGGCCATTAAGGGGCTAATTAGGATGCCCTTTCATATATCATCATCAAGTAGGTAAACAATTCAGATGCTGGGCCAGAGGGTTAGCTCAGTGGTTCCGGCGCCTGCCTCGCAAGCGCAAGGTCCTGAGTTCAATCCCCAGAAACCACATATAATGCTGGGCATGGAGACTCACGCCCACCAGCAATCAACACCGCATACCACAATGCCGGGCATGGTGGCTCACACCTGTCATCCCAGCACTCGGGAGGCAGAGACAGGAGGATTGCTGAGTTCGCGGTGGCTTGCCTGGGCTCCATAGTGAGCTCAGGGCCAGCCTGAACTACAAAGCGAGACCCTGTCTCCAAAAAAAAAAAAAAAAAAAAAAAAAAAAAAAAAAAAAAAAAAAAAAAAAAAAAAAAAAAAAAAAAAAAAAAAAAAAAAAAAAAAAAAAAAAATTCAGATGCTAACAACAACAAAGAAGACAACATCGAATATAATCTATACCCAAGCTGGACAGCAGGGATCATATCCATACCTGATCTGATTTTCTACTTATCATTACAAGTGAGCAAAAAAAGGATGAGTAAAAAGTAAAATCAGTGGTAGATTCATCCCAACCCGAAGGAACAATGACAGCACATGCTAAAAACAATGCCATATAATATGAAGAAACAGTAAAACTCATAATAGCACTCACAAAGAATACATCAATAATTTAGACTGAAATTTTACAAAGACAGTAAATTGTGAATTCCAACTAGTATTGGAATCTTGAAATAGTGTGTGAAGTCAGTTTGAATCAAAAGAGATGCATAATTTTCTTCTTCCAGAAGGTGGCACAATGGGAAAAAGAAAGGAGAGAAAAGCAAAGAAATACACAAATACGTAACTACATTCAGCTAAAAACTTTGTCTTATGCTGATTTTTAAAAAAGCAGGAAAATGAAGCAAACAGGTGGATACTTTTCCCGTTCATCTCTAAAAGAGTATCACATTTAGTAATAAGCTATTAGTGTATAAATGATTACAAAGCTCTTATTCATAATTATTTGCCAAAAATTTTTAGGTTTCAATGAACTCCTAAGCAAATTTTATACCAGGAAAACTTAAGCAAAATTAACTTCAATAAATAACATGAAAGAGATAGGAATATAACTCATAACACTGTACTTTTCTAACATTTGAAAAGCCCTGGATCCCCAGCCACCAAAGGAGTAAAACATTTAAAAGAAATCCACCTATGAAAATTATTAAAATATTCACTCCATCAAAATCTTAGTTTTTAAAAAGTGTCATGAAAATGCATTAGCATCAATTACCTACATTACTTTTTACTTCATTTAAATTA
The DNA here is from genome assembly GCA_004025085.1 of Thryonomys swinderianus. NCBI lineage: Eukaryota > Metazoa > Chordata > Mammalia > Rodentia > Thryonomyidae > Thryonomys > Thryonomys swinderianus. The sequence continues at coordinate 11,809 of PVIC010016597.1, read as the reverse complement.
TACTATAACATCACTGCTTTTTATTTCATTTGGAATCACTGGTTATTCCAGGGATTCCATCCATGTCTGCTTGTATAAAAGAGGCAATAGAAGCAATCCAAAACATTTTGAGAAAATAGCTTAATTACTTTTCCTTGAAGTGATTCCAAGAATTAACTGTTATTACACCAAGAGTATAATCTTACTTCTAAAACACACATACACAATTTAATAAAAACTGGTATCTTCTTTCCCTATTATTTTTAAATAGTGGCTATGATATTAAAAACATATAAGGGGCCAAGGATGTAGCTCAGTGACACCATGCCTGCCTGGAAAGTACAAAACACTTTGCCATTACCCTGTCTACACCTTCCACCCCAGAAGAGCAACCAATTGTTCACATGTAAAACATTCACTGAGTTCAGTATAAAAAAAAATCTCTACTATTAAAATATTAATAAAATAAAAACTTTATGTGTAAGAAAATATAGATGCTCACCAAGTAAACCTTGGGGTTGTTCAGAGTTGAAAGGAGAAAGATGTACCTGACTTAAAAAGTGATACAGATATGAACCAAATTTACCTCCTCTTCCTAAGGTTTCTGATTAATGAATGCATGCTTTGTCAAATTCATCTCTTTTACATCTATCTTCCTAACAATATCATATACTTTTCTGACCTTGAACACCTGGCTTCTTGGGGTTTTATTTCCATTGTAGCCCATATCAATACCATTACTGGGAGAAGAAGGACCAATTCGAAAGACGTGACAAAATATCCTTATAATTCTTAAAAGGCTCTTCATTTGTGCATCATAATTGCTAGACAGGCTGAAAATGCAAAATAAAATATGAACATATTAGAATGAAAATCATCAAATAGTTATTTTTAAATATTTTCATCCCACTATCTGTTCCATAATGTAACCGGAATAAAATCCCTTTCCTATCATGACAGGAGATAGAACTAGTAACAGAAAGGTATCAAATCCAGATTATTTGAATTGCATATAAATGGATTATCAATTTTTAAGCACCTAGAATATAACCAATGATCAAAGCATAAAATATAAAGAAAATTCCCCTGTAGAACAGGTGCTACATTTACTTCCAAAATGTAATCTCCAACTTTCACTTCCAAAACTGTATTTGTAAATTAAATGATTTAGAACTCTGAAGACACTGCTCAGAGAAACAACTGTATAAATGTTATGTTTTTAGGTCCATTCAGAACTCAAGTATTTCAACTATGAGGCCAAAACACTATGCCATTACCCTGTCTACACCTTCCACCCCGAAGGAATAACCAATTATTCACACATAAGACATTCACAAATCGAGTAATCTAAAAGTCACTATCTATACCAGAGTTAATCTCTACATAATGGGTTCTTATGACTCTATAAACATATAAAATATACCCTTATCATTAAAAAAGATGGCAAACTCCACTAACACTAAATTATACTGAATATTGTCCAAACTTTCTTTGACAAATCAGAAAGCCTTCATAACCTTAGAACTGGCCAATAATATACACAGCTAACATTCTTCCAGAGAAACCATAAAAGGTTTGCAAAATTTGTATAAAATACAATGCTATATCTATAAAACATTTTAAATTATTCAAGAAGTTATTTTATTTTGACATCTCTAATATCAGTTATCATGTTTTAGAACTCCTGCACAAAAACAGAGTGAAGAGCTCCGTAAACTTTTGGGCTGAATGGCATGATCATATAAATTTAATTATCACAGCTAATTCTCTCTTTCCCTATATGTATTTTAGCTACTTCACTCTAACATCTTTAGATATATTTAAAATAATCTTTATAAATTAAGATTAATAAATGCCTACTTTCAGAACTTCCAGTTTATGAAATACAAACTGGTGAAACCTGAACCAAATTTCTTGATGCTTTTGCTTCATTATTCATGTTGTTTCCTCAAGAATTACTAAATTGTTCTGTTCAAGTGAATAAAAATCATTTATCAGCTATCTGTGTTAGTGATAAATGACTGCTATTGCTTTTGATACTATTATTTCACTGGGATAGCTATAGCATATCAGCAAAAACTTTCATTTCAGAATTGATTTTTATATAATTTGTCTTTATAAACTTCATCTTTATAAGATTGTGATACTAACAAAACAGAAATGTAGTTTAATTGTACCTATTTCTTTTACTGTTTACTATAGAAAAAGTTAACTACAAAGACTTAAAATTCCATGAGAAAAATATGAATTGATTTTCCTCTATAAAATCACCACTTAAGCTAATATTTATTTCACTTACCCAATCCAAGAATATTTCATATATTTTCAAGTAAGGATTTTCTTAAACAAATATAAGCATCACCATGAATTATTAATATAACCTAGAAATTTATATTACACTATCCAGATAAAACATCCAAACTTATGGGTTAAAAATATTCTTTATTCACATTCCTACTAGTGAAATATCTTTGTATTAAAAACAAAGATTATAAAATCAAGCTCATTACACCTTTCTCTGTTTAAGTATAATCATCTCTTCCAAAGCAACCAATATTTAAAAAAAAAAAAAAAAAACTTTACCATTAGCATTTTAACAGAAGGACCCTACAATTCTAGTGAGTCACCCAACTTCTTGAGCAGGTTTGTTGGACACAAGAGGTCAAGAGGTCAGGAGTAACCAATGTACATATTTCATGTACATTCTTCACAAAAGAGGGTCACTAAAGAGAGAAATGTTCATGGAAAGCCATATGGTCAACCATAATATAACCCATCCTGGCAAATGATAAAACTGGTAAAGGAAAAACTAAAGGAGCTAAGTGGCTCTTCACACAGCCCCCAAAGTAACCTCTCCCCTAGCCACTCTTGACAAATTTCAGTTAACACAGGTCTTACTTTGAGTTGGTCTTAACCACCCAGCAGGATATAAGCAAAAGGGAAATGGAAGTGAGGAGCTAATAATAATATAAAAACAAAACTATAAAAGATGCTAAAATCTATATAAAGGGGGCTCCAGGCATAGCACCAGTCCCTATGAACAGTCTCCAGCTGCACCCATAAGAACTTCATCTACAGCCAAAAGAGGTCATGATCCCCAGTTCCACTAGCTTTTCCAAGTATGTGTCCTTCAGCCTTTCTTAATATATTCCCATTATGTTAAAATACTTTCAAATACATCTCAAATAATGACCTGACTTCTTGTACAGATATCTTAGAGAACAAACATTCTATCTACTATGCTTTGTTACCTTTGTGGTATAAACTATTGTCTACTTGAGACTTTATATATCTATGTTATCCAGAGCTGGTCACTATAGAAGATCTTCAGGTTTAGAAAATTCAAGTTTTGGGGCCGGAGGGTTAGCTCAGTGGTTCTGGCGCCTGCCTCGCAAGCGCAAGGTCCTGAGTTCAATCCCTGGTAACCACATATAATGCTGGGCATGGAGACACGCCCACCAACAATCAACACTGCATACCACAATGCCAGACGTGGTGGCTCACGCCTGTAATCCCAGCACTTGGGAGGCAGAGGCAGGAGGATTGCTGAGTTCGCGGCGGCTTGCCTGGGCACCATAGTGAGCTCAGGGCCAGCCTGAACTACAACGCAAGACCCTGTCTCAAAAAAAAAAAAAGAAAATTCAAGTTTTGAGTCCAACAATAAAAGTTTTCATGTCCCAATGGTCACAGAAATATATCCTTATTAAATGTATCCTTTGACTATTGTTATAATAAAAATACAACTACACTGGATTTCTTAGTGACAAAACAGAGATGTGTCTATATTCTGGTAAAATCCATTTAGGTACATATCTCACAAAAACAGAGGTCAATATTCAAAGGTTAATGCCACATATAGCCTAATTTCATGTCACTTTTTAGAGTCATTATTCAAAACTATTCTACTTTCAGCTTTTGGCCCTTACTTTTTTAACACGGTTATGAAACAAAGTTTAAAAGTCAATGATTTGCTAATGTTTGCATCCTCTTTTCCAGAATAAGAATCACAGTTCATCAAACAAACCCATTTTCTTTTGTCTCCTTTAGAGCAGTCAGTGAGACTTTTGACCCCAGGCTAAGCAGGTTCAGTACTCCCAGCCTGAAGCAGCCATAAGAAGATGGACCTTCCACTACTCTGCATGCCTTAGGAATAAGGAATCAAAGTCTAGGGGTTGAGGAAGATAAGGCAGGAAAACAAAAATCTAAAGATTGATAGAAATAAGACAAGAAAAATCATAATCTAACTATTGGGTTTTTTGGGGTTTTTTGAGACAGGGTCTCACTTTTGTAGTTCAGGCTGGCCCTCAGCTCACTATGTAGCCCAGGCAAGCCTCGAACTCAGCAATCCTCCCGCTCTGCCTCCTGAGTGCTGGGATTTCAGGCGTGAGCCACCAACGCCCAGCACTGTGGTAGGTGGTATTGATGGCTGGTGGGTGTGAGTCATCATGCCCAGCATTGTATGTGGTTACCGGGATTGAACTCAGGGCCTTGCGCTTGTGAGGCAGGCGCTGGAACCACTGAGCTAAATCTCTGGACCCTAAATATTGTATTTTTAAGAAAACTACAATTTCAGGACACAAAGTTATCCAACGTTATTCATAACTGTACTCCCTAGGTTAGTTGCTTTTCTTATAGATCCATCACACCCCAAACACCTTAAAGATACTTAAAACCCACAGATGATTCTAGTTGGTAAAGTAAAAGGCAGGCACCTGATCTTGAGATAAAGAAACAGACTGAGAAAATTCAGAGAATTGGAAGAATACTTTTAAGGAAAACATCTTAGATCACTCATCTTAGAAAAAAATAAATTAAGGCCAGGTTAGGGGATTTAGCTCAGTGAACAGTGCCTGCCTAGCAAATGTAAGGTCCTAAATTCAAGTCCTGGTACCAAAAAAAAAAAATTATGGTCAGGCACAATACCACACACATATAACTTCAGCAATAGAGGCTGAGGCAAGCATATTGTCACAACTTTGAGGTCAGCTTAGCTCCACAGTGAGTTCAAAGAAAGCCTAAACTATAGGCTGGAGATTTAGCTCAGTGGTTCTAACACCTGCCTCACAAGCACAAGGACCTGAGTTCGATCCCAGTAACCACATACAATGCTGGGCATGGAGACTCACACCCACCAGCAATCAATACCACATACCACAGTGCCAGGCATGGCGGTTCACGCCTGTAATCCCAGCACTCGGGAGGCAGAGACAGAAGGATTGCTGAGTTCAAGGCTTGCCTGGGCTACATAGTGAGCTGAGGGCCAGCCTGAACTACAAAGCGAGACCCTGTCTCAAAAAAAAAAAAGAAAGCCTAGACTAGATATTGAAACCCCGTCTCATAAAATACACAGAAAAAGAGACTAGGCCCATGACTTTCACCTGTAAACTAGGTCCATTATCTTTGGAGGACAGTAATCCTTTTGACCAAGATAATGCTTCCTATAGATTCACAAATTCCAAATTTTCCTCTCAGCAAAACATATACACATCCCCAGCTCCAAACTACAGTACACTTCTATCTTGAGGGCCCACAATCTTATTTTCTTTGAGTGTATGTTTTTAAAATTCTACCTAATATTCCTCCTTTAAAAAATAAAATTAGCAGTGCCGGGCGTGGTGGCTCACGCCTGTCATCCCAGCACTCGGGAGGCAGAGGCAGGAGGACTGCTGAGTTTGAAGCTTGCCTAAGCTACATAGTGAGCTCAGAGCTAGCCTGAACTACAAAGCGAGATCCTGTCTCGAAAAAAAAAATAAAAATAAAAATAAAATAAAATTAGCTTTATAACTCAAATTTCTACTTACCTTTGGTTTTTATAGCAATATACTATCACATAGTGTCTTACTTTGACATATAAGCTATAATTTTGTTCATGTGTACATCAAATACCCTTACTTTCTATCACAAACATGCAAAGGAAAATAAATAATTATTTGAATGTACAAAACAACATCAATAAATATGTTTGCCCTCCAAATGTTTTGAGACAGGATCTCACTTATAATTCAGGCTGGCCCTGAGCTCACTATGAAGCCCAGCCAAGTCTCGAACTCAGCAATCCTCCTGCCTCTGACCCCTGAGTGCTGGGATTACAGGCATGAGCCACCACGCCCAGCACTGTGGTATGTGATACTGATTGCTGGTGGGTGTGAATCATCATGCCCAGCACTGGGGTATGTGGTTACTGGGGATCGAACTTGGGACCTTGCACATGCAAGGCAGACACCAGAACCACTGAACTACATCTCTGGCCCAAACAGGACAAAAATTTAAGCAAAACATGCTTTGAAACACAGGAAGAAAATAGAATAATCATCAGCATGATCTCTACCATATTTCACCTAAGTAATCTTCAACATTTCTATTCTGTTCCAAACACCATGTTTGGTATTTCACCATGTTTTATTCCATTCTCAAAACTTGTAAGAGTAAAATCCTGACTGGGCAAAGATCTTGTCTGTTTTATTCACAGTCATTTAAAGATGACCTGGTAAACAGCAGGCATTCAACAATATACACTGAATATATAGGTGAACAATAAAGAAAAACTTTAAAGCTAGATGCTAAGATCACAATTAAATAGTGTGTCTGTTTTAAATATGAATCTGCCTGATTCAAAGACCATGCTTTTAACTAATATGTCTAAATTTTATTTTTTTCCTTTATTGAGTTTATCGGTACATTTTAGATACACATAATAACTCTCAATACTGAGGATTTGTATCCATACGTGATTTATCTTGATTCTTTTATGCTTAAATTTTTAAAAAGGTTTAATCAAACACAAAGATCACTAGCAATGACTAACATGTAAAAGCAGTATATTATGAAAACCTGGGATTCAGTGAGACCTACAGATAGAATAAATTATAATTACAAAGAGAATAGAAAAATTGGCATATTACATTGAGTGTAATTGCTGAAGAAAGTTTAAATAGTTAACAAAAAGGTGATCTTAGTACCAGTAAGTACCAAGAATACAGAACGACACACTCATCTGAAGTATATGAAAACTCCCAAGCATGAATAAAACAAGGGACTAACATAATGTATTTGACAATGTAGCTGATTTAAAGAACTGCCATAATATTGGGGGAAAAGAAGTTCAGTTGCAACTATACAGGCAGGAGGTCAATCACGTCCTGTCAATGCTGAAATGATGAATAAAAGCTTGGAATCCTGATGCATGGCTATAATCCCAGCACTCTGGGAGGCTGAGCAGGAGACCTCAAATTCAAACCCAGCCTGACAAACTTAGCAACTTTGTGAAACTCTTTCTCAAAATAAAAAATAAAAAAGGTTGGGATAGATCTCTATGAGAAGGTTCAGGGTTCAAATCCCAGTATCACAGAGAGGGAATGGGAGGGGAAAGATGAGAAGAATCATAATAAGTAAAAAGAAGATGAAAGCATTCAAATCAGAAGAGACTCAAATGACTAAGAAATAGTAACATATTAGCCATTTCTTAATAACTGCTTACTCCAAACTGCAGTCACTAATCCCAAAGAAGTACAGTTGTAGTAAAATGGCATGCATGTAAACTCAAATAAAACAAAGACATTAGTTCATCAACTTTGGGATGAACCATTAAGACTTGCTGGAAAAAAACTCTGGGTAGCTGGGTGTGGTGGCTCATGCCTGTAATCCCAGCACTAGGGAGGCAGAGGCAGGAGGACTGCTGTGAGTTCAAGGCTTGCCTAGACTACACAGTGAACTAAGGGCCAGCCTGAACTACAAAGCAAGACCCTGTCTCAAAACAAAACAAAAAAAAAACCTCTGGGCAGTATAAAGAACTGAACTAAACATGAAGTTCAGGAAAAAAATAACTTAATAATGATGAATCATGAAGGTATACTAAAAGGTTGAAGAGTAGCTTTCCTCCAATTTAACAGTGATAAAGTTCTGAACTTTCTAGCTTCTTCATATACATTTATTTATATGAGTAGTGTAAGTAATCATTTCATAAAACTCCAAAAATACATGCTACATTCACTTAACTATGTTCTGGTTTCTTTAGGGAGTTGAAGGTCTCTGTTATGAAGTTAATTACCCTAGTCTTTTTAATTACAAAAGGAAAAGTCAGCAGATCTTTGTAATATCTTACCACAGACAAAAGACATGTAAAAGAATAAACTACTCAGGAAATGAAGCTGACAGACATTGCTGCCTACTGATTTGCTGAAAAACTTACCTCAGCAGTTTATGACCATTTGTTGTAGCAACTTCAGCAAGGCTTGTTAAAATCTTTAGATACTGGCTTTCACTTTGCTGAGACAAATGCTCCAGAACTTGCCGCAACTACATTTTTTATAAATTAAAAAATGTGATAACACAGTAATCCATTAAATATTATTAAAAAATTAAGTACCTTTTAGTATCTTAAAGACAATTAGCTGAAATCAAGAACTTTATAATTATTTTGCCTTGCATAAATTTAACAGCTAATATTAAGATAATAAAAACCTATGTTCAAAATCTCCCAGGAAAACACAATTTAAAAATACAGATACAATAGAAATTACCAGGTTCACTCATATGCATGGAAATTTAACTCCAAATTTCTAAACTTTAGGGGAGTTTTAAACTGTGATTTTCTAAGAATACATATAAATTCAGAGCTCAGTGCTGTAGCTCAATGACAAAGCAGTTGCCTTGCATGTGCAAAGCAATGGATTCGATCAACACCACTAAAGGGAAAAAAAATGCAACCCCCAAAACTAATGATTACTAATCATGATATTCTCCCCACATTCGTCCTCTATCTATGGGAAATAATAATCTTAAGGAGAAAAAAAAGAACCAGAGAACCAAAGAAAATACAGAGCCACATATAAGCACAAAGTTTACCAATTATTATATACAGCTCTCCCCATGGACACCAATATCTGCACACATTCTGACTGGAATATTCTAACTTATGCACATGTTTATGTACTCTAAATCATCTATGAGTTACTTAGCATTACATATTGTAAATGCTATGTAAAGAGTTGCCATACTGTATTCTTTGAAGAATAATGCTATGAAAGTCAGAATAGAGGCCATTTTTTAATAAATGTTTTTGAGCTCCAACTGATTAAATCCACTGATGCAGAACCCAGGGAAAGAGAGGTAACTCCAATTCAATTAACCTTATAATGCAGGTAAGCAAACTCAAGTTATTAAATATCTGTAAAAATAAATAAAATTACTAAGCATATTTATAAAGTGTCCAAATGCTAAGCATGAATAAACCTTGTTAATTTACAGGTTATTAGCACAATTACATTACCATGTTTTCTCGGAGGTCTTCATTCTGTGTCATTAGAATAATAGTCTGAAAAAGCCTAGGGTGATACTGAATTAATACTTCACAAGTCTCTCCATATCCACCCTAAAAACAAGACTTAAAATTATTCAGGTTCAAAACCATTTCTTTTTAAAGATCATACTTTCCACAGAATAAAAATCTTTCCAGTCACTGTCTTACTAATAAGAAATAAATGATTTTATCATTCTCAATTTCTATTACAAAAGGTCTCAGAATATATACTGAAAACATACCTGTACACATAAATCCAGAGGAGTTACTCCATTTTTGTCTGGCAAATATTTAGCTCCTCGTAACAGAAGAATCTGTGCTGTATCTCTCTGACCATGACTATACAAAAATAGAACCAAGTGAGAAAATAGGATATTTCAATCCAAAGGTGTCCCTATGAATTATGTGTGTTTAACATGAATCAATGGAAGATTAATAATTTAACAAATTATGACAAGAGGATCTGAACTACATCTTCTCGAAGCAAAAAAATCTTTCAAAATGTCAAGTCATACTTTCACTCTATAGATATGAAAAGGATTTACTAAGTCTTAGAGTTGAACTTGGCCACATAACTAGCAACAGATAATATTTCAGAATGAATAACTACTTCTCTAAATCTTCTGGTTAATATTTTTCTTCCACTAACTTCTTTTTTTTTAAACTGGGAATTTGTACCAGTATATGACACAATTTATTTCTCATTTTTTTACCATTCCCCTATCCACCCTATAACCTCCCACTCCTTAAATACATAAGCTTTGTTTCCCTTTTTTTAATACCATTTTTTCTTTACCCCTCATTACTCACCCTTCACCACATTTCCCTTTGAATATTTTCTGTTTTACAATATTTATCATACATTCTAGAACTCATTAAAAACTTCAATTTCTCATACCAGAGGAAAAAATACAATATTTGCACATCTGTGACCTATTTATTTCACTTATGAGTATGTCCTGAAGGTACATCCATTTGAGTATAAGTGACTCAAACTTATCATTCTTTAAGACAGAGATACACTCCATTTTATAGAAAAACCACATCTTCTTTATCCAGTCTCCAGTTGATGGGCATCTGGGATGTTTCCAAGATTGAGCTATCACAGACTGAGCTGCTGTGAACATGGGTGCACATATGTCACTATGATATGGTTCTTTTAATTCTTTTGTCTTCTACTAACTTCTGAATTCCATTTTCTACACTAGAAAGATCTTTCTTTTACCACACATATGCAAGTCTCAAGAATTCTTAGTTCAAAGGATCTTAATACTCAAAACAAAAATATATTTTATGGCACTTTAATAAAACTATTTTACAAAGCCAGGCATGGTGGCTCACACCTGTAATCCCAGCACTTGGGAGGCAAAGGCAGGAGGACTGCTGGATTCAAGGTCTGCCTGGGCTACATAGTGAGCTCAGGGCCAGCCCTAACTATAAAGTGAGACCCATCTCAAAAAAACAAAAAGAAAAACAAACAAACTTTTCTACAGAGCAGTGGGCACACTAGACTGCAGCAGCTGCTGTTATTAACATATATTAACTGGCCACCTGGAGGAATGGAGGACCCACACATGCCTGCAAGGAAGCTCCCCTGGAAGTCAGGGAGCTCAACTTAAGCAAGGTAGCCAGAATTCAGCCTGGATCCCAGGGGAGGATGGCTGTCTCCCTGACACTAGCAGATTCTGATCTGTGTTGCTGCCCACTGTGTTGCTGATCACTGTTGTCCACAAGTGACAGCAGAGTCATGCCCTGCAGAGCCCTTTCAGTATCGTTGTTGGGTTTTTTTGTTTTATCATTTTTTCTATTTTCTGGCCTCTCTCTTATTCTTCATTTCTCTACTTTCTTCTGAATCTGTCCAATTTCAGTTTTCTTCCTTCTCTCAATTGTTCTTATTTTTATAGGAGAGTGAAAAGCTTCCTGTTTGCTTGTTGCTGCTGGTTGCACTTCTTGTTTTTTCTCTTTTATCCTTTCTTTTCTCTCTGTCACCGCCGGTTTCTTGAAGTTTGTCGCAGTCCTCCCTGTTCTCCCTATTCTGTACTGTTACAGGCAGATTAATTCAGTAGCTAGTTGTCCTACTGCTCCTAGGCTGTTCTGTTTTGTATTCGTGCCATGGCCTCTTCTGTCCATCAGCCTCTACCAGTTTCAACAGGTTGATGTGATCTTTACATATCCTCTAATCCTATTTCTAATCTCTTCCTTTCCTTTTATCTCTCTAACTTCACCAACTCCCTCTAAGCTTTATTCCCAAAGGGTAACACTGCTCTGTTAAAGGGCCTGTATATATAAACATATTTCTAGTTAGTTCTAAATTTTGGCATGTGGTCACAGATCTAGTTCATGAGCTAAAAGGTATCAGAAGACTGCCAGTGTGTCATTTCATGGGCTGTTTGATACTCTTGATTATACTGTTTGTATTACTTTGACCAAAGTGACCTGACTGTTCTATTTAAGTACTTTCTATGGAGTGTCAGAACTGAGATTGCTTAAGGGGCATTACACTCCAAAGTGGATGACCCAGGAAGTAGCTAT
>PVIC010016596.1:0-33731 GCA_004025085.1 Thryonomys swinderianus | reverse complement strand
TAAAAATATATATTTATATAATATGTAAATAATTTATTTATATATTTATATAAATAATATATATAATTATATATTATTTATATATGCCTATATAATAATTATATAATATAATATATATATATAATTAACTAAAAGTAGTATGAGACCTGTGTAAATACTAATGTAAGACTATCCCTTTAGTTTTTCTTCCAGGCAGATGGCTGTCCCTTAGGCTACTTCTAGTGAGCCTGGAACAACTATGAGTTTAGGAGAAATTTCCTAGTTTCTAAGTAATATAGGTGGGAGTGGAGAAGCCCACCAGGCGGGGGTGGAGAAGAAAACCAAAATAGATGAAGTGGATTCCAGAAAGCTTTTGGACAATTACACTTCAGATACTTCAACTCAGACTGTAACCCAGATGCAACCGTGTGATTATGTAAATACTCCTGTATATGTTGTAAAGTATTATTCCACAAGTAGTTTTTCATACTTATGAAACATATCTGCAGGGATACATTTTCTGCATGGATATAAATGATTCTGATAAATACCTGGTTAACCTACTCATTTTTTAAGTTTCTATTTGTGAAATTTTGTCATTTTTACCAAGCTAAGTTCTAATAAGAAATAGATAAATGAGATAGATGATATAGATAGATGATAGGTAGATAGAGATAGATGATAAATGATGATGATGATGATAGATAGATAGATAGATAGATGATAGATAGATGATAGATGTTAGAAGATAGGTAGATGATGATATAGATACATAGATGATAGATAGCTGGTAGATAATAGATGATAGATAGATAGATGATGATGATGATGATGATGATAGATAGATAGATGATAGATAGATAGATAGATAGATAGATAGATAGATAGATAGATAGATAGATAGGGTTTGGTATTGCTTAATTTAATTAAAATATTTTCTATCCTGAAAAGAGAACTGGAGAGTAATTCCTTATTTTTTTCAATTTTTTATTAGAACACGTTTATTGTACATGATTACATTTCCTTCTTTCTTTTTTTTTTCCAGTATGGGGGGGGGATCAAAATCTGGCCCTTGTGCTACCAAGGTAGGCGTGGTACCACTTGAGCTAAATCTTTGGCCCTCTGTAGTACATGATTACATTTCTTGTAGTTGGTACATGTACATAACATACCTTCTTTTTTTCATAACTTTTTCCACTTTTGCCCAGTTCCATTTCTTGATCACTTTTCCAGATGAAAATAATCTATCTCCCCACTTCCAATTAGCTTTTATTTTATCCATTGTTTATCATTTGCATTTCTCATGTAAGAAGAACCATGCAATACTTAAGCTTGTGTCTGATTTATATCACTTAACATTATGGTCTCAAGCTGTATCCATTTTCTTACAAATGACTCAGGCTTATCATTCTTTATGGCAGAGTAGTAATACACTGTTGTATGTAAATACCATATTTTCTTTATTCATTCATTTGTTGATGAGTATGTAAGTCTCTCACAAGATTTAGGTACTATGAATTGTGCTGCTCTTGTGCACATATCACTGTACAATAATGTCTTTGCCTCTTACAGGAAGATATCTAAAGGGGGATACCTGGGTGGGATAAAATTTCAATTTATAGTTTTTGAGGACTCTTCATAGTAATATTCATATCTTCCCTTCATTACAGAAGGGTTATTTCCTCCTCACTCTTGCAGCCTCACCAGCATTTGTTATTGTTTGATTTCTTGATGATAACATTTGAATAAATACAGACTGAACACTGAAGGACAGATCAAACCAAAGGTGTTTTCATGCTTCCCAATTATTTAATTAATATCTGCAAATGGCATTATATAAATAAAACACTACGCTAACTAACACACAGTCCTTTTTCATCTAGTTAAGAATTTGAGATCTGGGGATTTAGCTGAGTGGTTCCAGCATCTGTGTGGCAAGCACCAAGGTCTCCAGTAATCACATAGCACAGTGTCGGGCATGGTGACTCACACCTGTAATTCCAGCCCTCTGGAGACAGAGGTAGGAGGATTATTCTGAGTTCCAGTTTTGCCTGGGCTTCATAGTGAGCTCAGGGCCAGCCTGAACTACAAAGCGAGACCTTGGCTCAGAAAAAATGAAAGAAAGAAGAAGAAGAAAGAAAGAAAGAAAGAAAGAAAGAAAGAAAGAAAGAAAGAAAAGAAAGAAAGAAAGAAAGAAAGAAAGAAAGAAAGAAAGAAAGAAAGAAAGAAAGAAAGAAAGAAAGAAAGAAAGAAAGAAAGAAAGAATTGGTATCAGCTGCAAAGTTAACAGAGAGGGACAAATTTAAGATATGCAGCTAAGAGAAATATGACCAAAAGCAAATGATGCATTTTCTTCGCATACATCTAAAAATGCCATTAACTTCAACTAATCATTGTCAAAGGTAATATATTTATTAAAATAACAGTTTTTTAGTCAAAAATATATCTGTAAAGATTTATTGATGCTTTTAGACATGGTGCTCTTTCTTTACATATCTTAACTTTTGACAGAACTTCATTTGAAGGTGGATTTTTATTGCTGGAAAAACTATGGAGTCATAAAAAACAATAATGTAAAGAAAAGGAGTGATCAATTGGACTAATATTAGTTTGGGTCAAATGTATTTCAAAGAAGACATTTTATGAGCCAGAGCCTTATAAAACCAATAAGACCAGAATGCTTCTAAAATTGTTTCACAATAATATTTACAAGATATTTGACCTCATTAAAAACAATTCAGTGAAACTTCCCTTTGTTGTCACACTGCCCTATTGCAAATTTCTCTTTTTTCACTTCCACTTTATGTCTATTCATGATTCTCCCATGAAAATATTTCTTAATTAGTAGAGACTTAGACTATGTAGATATTTGAATTATGTACATTTGATTCTCAACATGTAACATAATCACTTTTCCTCAAAACCTCTTAATGTTGATTATCTTCAGTTGAAATTAGAACTCACATCAAAGGTCTACAATCTCTTCTGTGCATTTCTTTTAGTGTATGACATTTTTCTCCATTAAAACGTTCACATTTTTACAATAACTTTCAGCTGAGTCAGCTGTGGTGATGCACACATGAAATCCTAACCCTCTGGGATGCTATGATAGGATGCTCACAGATTCTGTGAGCACGATTTAGCAAGGCCCTGTCTCAAAATGAAAAATAAGATACAAGAATGTCACTCAGTGCAAGAGCCTTCAGTTAAATCCTCATGCCAAAAAAAAAGATAAACTGTTCTTCACATATTTTATCTCTTCAGCTATCTCTTTCAAAATTATCTTGAAAGCTAAGCAAAGATTCAATGTCTCATCAGAACTGTCTTCTTCCATTTCTTTAAACATTTTGATACTTAAATCCTCTAATTGAGAGACTTTATGATACGCAAAACAAAAGCCAGTAATTATTTCATGATATACTATATTGTACTCTAAGGAACTAATTTAAAATGTAAATCATGACCTATGCTCAAAGATGGTACCACAGGGTTTAAATTAACTCTTTTCATTGGAAGTGTCAGAAGCTCAACTAAAATTAGCTTTCAAAATGAGAAAAATTTTAATGTATGGTATAATCTTCAGTAATTATGTGGCTGAACATTGACAGAAGTAATTCTCAGAAGCAATGAAAGTTTCTAAGCAAAAATAACAAGCAACTTCTAAAAGTGTAAATATTAGCAATCACTCTAGTATTCAAAAAGTTATGACTTGTTTGCTAAACTAGAAATAGAAACCTATAGCTAATTTTGGCAGTACCTGAGGGAGGAAGATTACAAATTTAATCTCAGGCTAGGGATCTTAGGAATTGAACAAGACCTTGTCTCAATTTTAAAAAGTAAAAGGGGAAAGAAGGTGAGGATGTAGCTCATTGGCAAATCCTGGGTTCAATGCTCCCATTATAATAAAATAAAGTACAAGAAAAGAAAAGAAATAAAATTGCTAATATCATTAGATAAAAATCGCCTTTAATAAAATATTCTATTTATATGATTTTAAAATAAGCAGTTAGATGTAAAAATACATATGTTGTATTAATCATATAAAACAAGTCACAGGAAGGATGTAAAATATGTAGTTACTGATATTAGTAGTCGGTATTACTTTTTTTTTTTTTTTTTGAGACAGGGTCTCGTTTAGTAGTTCAGGCTGGCCCTGTGCTCACTATGTAGCCCAGGCAAGCCTGGAACTCAGCAATCCTCCTGCCTCTGCCTCCCAAGTGCTGGGATTACAGGCGTGAGCCACCACGCCCGGCAGTAGTCAGTATTACTTTTATTTATGCATGTCTCTATACTTTTCTGAAGCTTCTCAGAATTCACTACTTTTGCAAAATAAAAATGTTCTTATATTTCTCTTCCCCAGAAGTTTCTTTTCCCATAGCAAAATGTTAAGGATTTAACCCCATACACAATTTGCTAACAATTGCTTCTCAATTCTGGCCATTCGTTTTTTAACTTGTCTTGGAGAAGTTTGCTTTTCCAGTGTTCCCTGCTGGTGTCACAGCACAGAAGGAATGGTCTAAACACAGCTGCTGCATGGAATCGACCGCAACAAGTACACACAGGAAGTGTGGACGCTCTTCTGTAGGAGGCCAACGTACTTTCCGGGACATTGTTTGTTCTCCTCTTGTGTCATGGCATTTACTCTTAGTTTTTCTCTAAAATGTAATGTCTTTTCAAATATATTCTAAATTGTGCATATGTAAGATCGTGAATGAAGAGATTTAATTACAGAAAAATTATATTTATGAAATGCCAAATACATGACAATAGGTGAAAGGAATGCATAAATAAGAAAATGATTTTCATTGATGGGACATTTCCTCGGTGATACCTGTAGATTGTCAGTTTTTCCAATAAGTTGAAAGTGAATTAATTTAGAAAAAAATGCGTACTACATATGTATTCTAATACTATAAAATGAAGCTCATCACAACAACAAAAAAACAGTTATCAATAATTAAAGGGTAAATATTTGGGAAAATACAAGTTGCGATATTTCTATTATGCTACTAGATTTCATCTATATAGTTACATCTCATCTATAGAAGCTAAAGGTTTAGAGCAGAGATAGACTGAGAACTTTGGTTCAATGGCAAACACTGTCATGGACTTCTTACGAGGGTTTTATAAAATATATAGTGCTGTGCTGATTTCTTAGAGCTAAGAAGCTTAGCAAAGTTGTCATTTTTCCAAGTTCAAGAAATGAGAAAGTGACATATCTGAGATTTAAACAGAAATTTCTAGTTCAATGATCATAAAATTTCCCGAAGTTCAGGTGCAGAAATAAAAGGTAACAAAGAAGGGCTACTATTTAAAAGCAATAACCATAACAACGCAATTACCATATCGTTTAACTTTGATTAATTTCCAAGGGTTTATGAATCTGTACTCTCATGTGCATTCCATTTGCCTATGTTTGGGAAGCTGTGACTTCTACTTTAAAGTTCTGTCCAAATGATTCTTCTGAGTTTTTCACTATAAACCCTAGCCACTCAAAAACTGCTTCTACTCAGTAATAACATCACTGTTTACCATGTTGCCCAAAGCAGACACTTGTAAAATTCTTCATTATCACAGTTCATTCATCCATAGTGATTTCCAAAACGTTATGCAGTTATAGATTCACTAGCAGAATAATTTAGGTTTTCCTTTATCCTCCACTCCCACTGCAACCACACGAATGTAAGGCCCTAGTCATCATTCCCTCATGAGACTAATAGCAGTAACCTTGGTGCTTTCTCAGTTCTGGTCTTTCTCCTCAACATTGTTCCTGCCACCAAAACAAACAAACAAACAAACAACAACAACAACAACAGAATAATCTTAGAAATATTCATAGTTTGATATATTTACTTTGAAGAAAGTTTGGGGAAAAATAAGAGATTCACCATATTCACAATTCTAATGACACAGCAATAGAAAAGTGTTGATTCTCTACATATCAACACACAAGCATAATGCAATTTCAATAAAATCACAACAATATTTTATTAGAAAGCTAATCTTATCATCTAAAGTTATTATACATTGAGAGAAGTCTACAAGAAGGAAAACTTACAAAACCATGTCCTCTGCTAGATATTAAGAATTTATCATAAATTCAAAGAAATGAAAATAATGTTTTGTTGTTCTTGTGAGATTGCAAGCCAACAGAACAGAAATAACATAGTAAATCAGTCAAATGATTTAGTAAATGTCTCTTAAAACTTATTCAGAATATGGAGAAGATTAGAAGTTGGCCTCCACAATTTTCAAATGTTTTTAATAGATTCTAAATGCCAAGAAAAAATAAAATTATAAATCTAATGAAGAATAATTTTAGAAAGGGATCTCTGTGATTTCAACATTGTGGAAAGACTTTTTAAAATGAAATAAGCATAAACAATGAAGAGAAATTGAGGTGTGTGATTACATGCATTTCCCTTATTTCTGAAATGAGTATTTTAAGTCATTTAAAACAAATTTGCCACCATATGAAAGTGAACAGGCAGTGAGCAGAATGAAAAGCATTTAAAACCACTGAAAGTAAAAAGGGATTATGACTACAATTCACAAAGAATATCTATGAAATAGTAAAGTAAAAATAGAAAGCCCATTGAAAAAGTACAAATACTTTTCAAAATGAGAAAACAAATGGCTAATACTCTACAAATTCTTAGCTATTTGATGTTCAGAGAGTTGAATTTTACTATATGATTTCACTTCATATCCCTCAGACTGCCAAATTTAGAGTGTAAGATACTGAGTTGGTGGAAATGTAGGACCATTCGTGTACTGTTAGGTTTGCCTACAGATGATAGCATCCTGGACTTATTTAGAGGTGTTAAATATGTATACTATTTACAAGATGTGGATACTAAAGAAATTTGAGAAAATAGTAAGATGGAAGGATGTGTAAGAAAGAGCCATTACAGTGTATTTGGAAGCAAAATCTTGGAAAGTCCTTAAAATGTTCATCATTAAAGAAGTGGCTTTTTAAAATTTTATGGGATTAAGATGAAGTGATATTTAGTAGTTAAAAGTTAAATATGTCTATTCAGAACACAATATGATGTTCATAAGTTAAAAACACATTAAATAGCACTGTAATTTTAAAGATATACATATATCCAAATAACTGTATAAGAGATAGACCTGATTCAATTAATTGAAATATATTAAAGTAAGTTAGGGTTATGAAGAAAGGGGAAAGTCCACAGTTTTCGGGAAACAAAAAGATAATTTTTAATTGAATTCTTTTTGGTATATTTTTATACACATCATGATCACACTCAACATTGGGAATTTGTACCATTATATGACATGAATTAATACAAAAAAGATAAATTTTTTAAAAAATTGAAAAGTAGCAGTGTAGCTCAGATTCATGTTATGATGTGACAGGAATGGAGCAATATGATCAACAAAATTTTTTAACCTGAAACCTGAAACAAAATAGCAAACAGTGTTCTTCCACTACATTATATTTGATTTTCAATTAATTTGTTGGATCGGTTAAAATCACCAAACAAAAAGTAGTCTGGAAGGATCTAGGTCAAAATATACTAGCAATTATATTTTGTTTGCAGAAATACAGATGATATTTATATATCACACTAATTTCTTCCTCATAGGTATTGATGTGAATGTGGTTGTTTTGTTCAAAACTGAAAGCATATTACATTTACAAGTGAAATATAAGCTTTTTCCAGACAAAAATAATACCACCCACATGTGATCTTTAGTATTGATATAATTACAAGATAGGTCTTAATTTAGGTGACACCTAAGGAAAATGACAAGAAAGAACATTGAGTCATTTCCACTTCTGTGTAATAGTATAAGAACTAAAGTTGGCTTATAGATAGCTCAGTCATCTAGAGGAACATCATGCATTTGACTATTACCATTCCTTTTCCACAAATAACTATTAAAACAGACTAATGGATGACAAACACATTGAATAACATTTAATTTTATCCTGGAACAGTTATCTTCTTTCATAAAATAAACATGATTTGCGTATAAACTGGAAATAATAGAACAAAGAGCTTTTGAAAAATTTAAGTCACATAGTGCAACTCTTTTAAGTTTAAAGGTCAGAATACCACATGAGATATCAATAAAATTCTCAGTGATATCATTTAATTTACCAATACAAAAGCCATAGATTCTTATCTTGCCTTTGCAATTTCAAAGTTGATAATTCTTAAGGAGAAAAGTATGCTTCATGTAAGACCTTAATTTATCACTCCACTCACACAAAATGATATTGATGTACATTTACTTTAAATTATAGCATATGCCAACTAAATAACTAGCGAAAGATCTCATTAATACAGAGGCACTATTAAAGGAATTTGTAAATTTAATTCTGGTGTTCCATACTACCTATTTTTAAAAGAAGAGTTAGTAAATAATTCTATGCCTAAAATTGCTGGAAGACAAAGCAATGCATTCCTTTACAAATCAACTTATCTTGATCTTATTACAGCAAAAAGAATATAGTAAATTCAACAATGGATATATTAGCATGATTAAAAGATTCTACAAAGTGTAAAAAAATCATTGCAGTATATAGTCTAATTATATACAAGTACTGTCAATTAAAAATAAAAAAGAATAGTAGCTGTTTTTTCATACACATAAATTATTCTGTAATTTATTACTGTATTAATTGAGGCTGCTTTCTTTCTACATCATAGCACGTGGTTTTCTATGAAAAAATGAAATTGTATAATGTTTTTCTTTAAGCTAATAAAAAGAAGTAAAGAAATATTCCTCTGTAAGGGTAAGTATTTTATCTAGTTTATAGGAAGGCTACATCAAGGAGCTCTCTACTGAATAATTTAAGCTGTAAGGGTACATTGTGATCAAAATGTTGATAAAATTAAGTTGATGGCACCTTTCTAATATCTAGAAATAAAGATGTTCAAGCAGCTCCACAGCCTAAGGAGACTATCATGTAGGATGTAGCAATTCTTCAATAAAAATGCTAAATATAATCAAGTGTTGCCCAATGCATTCAGTATGCACAATTTGGCTCTTCAAATAATTTCTCTAGGTTGTCATGCTTTAAAACTTTCAGAAAATCTGGTTTTCAGTTCAAATTGTAAGAAACTTAGTAAATACTCATGGGATACAATAGGAATTGGAATTTCACTTGAATATTTGTAATAGGACCACTGAGAAATGAAATAGCAATGATTGAAACATCTATTTCAAGTCACTGGTCTGAAGAATTAAACCATAGCCACTCAAAAAGAGCTGTTTAAGTGAAGTAAGTCAAACACAGGTTTCATTTATATGGAAATCAATACAGAAGCTTAAATATTGCATGGTTTCTTTTATATAAGAAACGCAAATTGTAAGTAAAGAGAAAACTAAAATGGATTAAGAAGCAGGGAGATAAATCTTTTTCAAATGAGAAGGGAAAATAAGAAAAATATGGGAGAGAAAGTGGATAAAGTCAAGGAATGAGGGTGTTTTATGCACATGTACCAACTCTACATAATGAATATAAGTATTATGTACCACAACCATATACTAATAAAATAAATACAAATAATAATAACAACAATAATAATATTCAATCAGCCAAAGAGGAAAAGGAAATTTATAGTTCATTTATCCCTGAAATAGTGACTTGTGCTAAAGAAAGTGATGATTAAAAATCCTTAAATGTCATGTTTCCAGAAAGATGCTGAATGCACATTAAAGCCCCAAGGCACACAAAAAGAAAAACAAAACCAAAATATAACTAAAGAGCAAAATTAGGTGAGATGATAGGAAACAGGGAAACAGATTTTTGAAGGTATAAAGAAGGATCAGAGGAAGGGGGTAGTGAAGTCGTGGGAATCAAAAACGAATGACCAAGATGTGATTTATATACTTTCAAATTCTTTAAAGTTAATGTAACTATTATGTACCACACACCCTAGTCAATAAAATACAAAATGTGTTAATTGAAAATTGGGCATTTGTTCCACTTGCCAAAAAGAAAGAAACAAACAAAAACAATGATATGACCAAAGGATATTCCTTGAAATACCATAGCTATAAATGCAGTTCTTAAAATCTCAACAATTTCTACTATCGGCATACACAAAATCCTGGAGTTATTTAACAACTTTATTAGCAGGAGCTAATATAGAATCTGCAAAGAGAAATTTCTGCAGTAACAAATAGTTCATCATCTAAAAAGCTGGAAAGTCAGAGTTCCATTCAAATAACAACTAAGAAGCTGAAAAAATCAACACCTCTTAGAACCATAAGGGAAGTGAGATGTCAGAGCGATTTACTGTCACCAGACCTAGAAGGATCACAGCATACTGAAGCAGAAAGTCAAGTGCACAAACCAACTTGAGTAGGAGACACTGCTGGAGTAGGAGACCTGTGACTTGCTGGAGGCTCTGTGTAGGCAAATTTCAGAGTTCAAAACTCCAGAAGAATTCATGGGAGGGAAAGTGTAATTGTATTTTATCCCCAAGTGCTCTCCCAAGTTCTCATGTAACTATGGGCAAAGATAAGCCTTCTGAAACACACAAAGCATTTGAATCAAAGTCTGCTCACAGAAAGAACTAATGAACCTGAGCTCTACCTAAGTAATAGTCTGAGACTTGGAGGAAGGGGAATAAGCAATTCTAGCCCCCTCTAGCCATCCGGTTCCAAGTAAGAGGGGGACACTAGGTATTTTTGAGAAATTCACAATTTGAGACATGGGATTACCAAAAAAGTGTGACCTAATTACTGGCTTAGAGAAGTTTTCCTCTTTCCAGTACACTACCGGTTTATCCATGGTATATTTACAAGAGGTCCTTCTGTGCAGGACATCACATCTAGTTATTAAAAAAATATACTGCATGGAAAAAGCCATAAACATTGCTTCAAGGAAGAGGTCAAGCATTGGAATCAGACTAGATGTAATAGACATACTTGATTTCTCAGACTGGAAATTTAATCAACTTTACTAATATAATAAACCTCAAATGGATGAACAAGGCAGTATGCAAGAACAGATAAGCAATTCATGCAAAAAAAGAAAATCTTAAGAAGAAAAAAAAATGCCAAAAACAAAAAGTGTTGCATAAAGAAGATGGACTTTAATATGATTCTTAATATACTGGATACAGATAATAAGAGAATATCTGAGCTTGAAGAAATTTCAATATAGAAAACTCCAGGACTGAAAAGAAAACAGAGAAATTTGCTGTCAATATACTAGGACTAGAATCACATAAATTATTATCAGAAAATTTAATTCCTTTATTCCATAATGTAAGAAATTTAGCAAATATAAAATAGAACAAAAAGTGAAAAACTCAGTATATTGTAATGGAGCTGCAGACAAATGAAATAGCAGCAATCAGCTCACATATTTTGATACATTAGTACAAAGAGTTAAATCATGTCTATTTTAAAAAGGAATGACTTTGGGAATGGTGGGACAAATACAAAAGGTGTAACGTAGCACATAATATGAATATAAGATGGAGAAGAAACCCAGAAAGGAAATGATGAAAATATTTGAATCAACAATGAACGTGAATCTCTCCAAAGTAATGCTAGTCACCAAGCTGTAGATCCAGGAAACACAGAGAACATGAAGCAAGGTAAATGGCCCACAACTTATACCTTGCCATATCATTTTCAAACTTTAGAAACAATATTTTAAAAATACTAAAAGAAGAAAGGGATAATTAACAGGAGCAAAGGTGAAAACTAGGCTCACCATTTATCAGAGAATAGGTGAATGACAGAGGAGAGGGAAGTATTAACCTAGAATGCAGAACTCTGAAATTATCTTTCAGAAATGAAGGGTATATAAAGACTTTACAAAATAAATAAAAATTTTCTTTTGCCAATGGACATGCTTCTCTAAGTTTAAAGAAGTTCTTTAGGGAAAAGGAAAGTGATATTTTTCAGACAGGTATATGCAGAAAGACATTACTTTTAAAAACATGGGCAGATTCAATAGACAAAAAATCAGTAAATAATATTGTCTTAGTTTCTTTTTGGTTGCTAAGACCAAATACCCCACATCCAAAATTAAAGAAGGAAAGGTTGATTGTAACTCACATTTGTGAGGTTTCAGTCCATAGACAGTTGTATCCAAGGAGGAGTGGCATGACCGACGGGCTTAGTCTATGACAAAGCATACAGAAGACAGTGAAGCAAGGAGCAGCAGCAGAAATGGCAGTCTCTCGCTTTTATCCCACCCAGGCTACTAGGTTGTCTCTTTTGTCCCATTCAGGATACCAGACATTTGGATGGTGCCAACTACACCCAGGTTGGGCTTTCTCTTATCCGCACCCTTCATCCCAGTATCACATCCCAATCTAGTCACCCTTGAAATTCCCCATCTAGGAGTGTATGAGACTTTGGGGGACAACTAGATGCAAGCCATAATGACAGATTTAAAAAGATCTGTAAAATCACCATAAAATCTCTACAAGTAATATCTGTATCATATCTTATCTAACAATAGGGATACATATGCTTAAACTCACCTGAAACATTTACCAAGACAGACTGTGTTCTGGGCCATAAAAGTTTAAAAAATAGAAACCATTCAGAATCCACTCTCAGATCACAGTAGCATTAAAATAAAATCAATAACAGTAAGATAGCCATAAACCTCTTAAATAATTGAAGATTACAGAACACTTCTGAGTGGCTTAGATCAAAGAAGAAATCTCCCAGAAAAGTAAGAAACGAACTCCATGGAAATTAAAGCTTGTCAATAATCGTGGGATAAGGGCTATGGATTTAGCTCAAGTGGTACCACGCCAACCTGGGAGGCACAAGGGCCCAAGTTTGAGCACAGGTACTGAAAAAAATTATGGAACACAACAGAATTATTGCTTAATGGAAAATTTATATTATTACATATACTTTTTAAAATCTTGATTCATCCATCTACATTAAAAACTAGAAAAGAAAAAGTGAGTGTAAACAGAAGAAAAGTGATCAACAAAATTAGAAATCAATGAAACTGTAAATAAAACAACAGTAGAGAAAATAAGCAAAATCAGAAGCTGGTTGTTTGAAAAGCTTGATAAACTCAGTATGTCTCTAGTCAGTAAACGGAAAAAGGGGAAACAAATATCAGAAACTGAAGAGCAGATATCACGATGAACCTCATGGACATTAGAAAGATAATTATGGATTATTTTCAACAACTTTATGCTTATAAACCTGAACATCTAGTTGATGTGGACCAATTACTTTGAAAGACCCAATCTTTCCATCCCACACAGAGGAAATAAATCATGTGAACCTGTCTATATCTATTGAAGAAACAGATATCTATTAAAGAAAGTGAATCAAAGATTAGTAGTTCCCCAGAACAGAAAACACTATGCTCAGATTTATTTGGTAATTTTCACCAAATATTTATGAAGAAGTTATGCTAATTTTCTTTCACCTGCATTTTTTAACTCATCCTATGCATTACCATCATGTAAAAACTTGAAAACATATAAGAAAACTGTGTGTCAAGATTGCCCATGAACGTTTTCAACAAACTGTTAGCAAATCCAATCCAACATTGTCTAAATGCTTCAGAGCTAAGTGGTAATTATATCTAGTATCCAAGGTTATTATTTAAAAACATCAATTAATGTAATCAAAAAGAATATATCAAATCAAAGGTATCATAGGAAAAATCATAACAATAAATGCAGCAAATACATTTGACACAATTCAACATTTACTTTTGAAATAAAATTTTGTAACTAGGAATACAGGAAAATATGCTAATTTGATAAAGAATAGTTACAAAATACTTGGATTTATATCATACTTAATAATGATACTTTAACATTCTCACTAAGATGAGGAACTAGACAAAGATGGAACTCCTACCACTCCTTTTAACATTGTGTTGGAAGAACTACTTGACCTAGTAATACCAGAAAAATAAATAAAAGGTCTACAAATTGGTAAGGTAGAAAAAATATGTCTTCATACATTACATTCCTATCTTTATGGATATTACAAAAGAGAAAAAAATGTAGAAATAATAAATTATAAAATCTTTCTGGATACAATATTAGTATAAAATCTCAGTTTCTGTCCTATACATGAACAAAGAACAATTGACATTTGAAATTTAAATTGTAAAACTTTTCATATTGGCATGCCTACACGTCAACTTTTCATCACTATAACAAAGAGTCTAAGATAATTAACTTATAAAGAGAACAAGTGTGATTTGGCTCTGAGCTTTAAAAGTGTCATTCCATGATCAGTTGATCACATGTACTTTGGGTCTGTGGTGAGTGAGCATATTAAGGTGTGGTTTGGTACAGCAAAACTACTTACTTCAAGGAAGCAAAACAGAGAGGAAGAGCCTAGAATTCCACAATTCAAGGAATGCTCTCATAGATCTAAAGATCCCAGACTTCATCCTGCTGTTAAGGGTTCCACCATCTCCCCATACAGCAACCCTGGAAATAAAGCCATTGACACAGTAGGCCTTTGGGTACATCCAATTCACAAACCCTTGCACCCCCCCCATGAAATGCTTAGGTAGAAATCAAATGAAATACCAAAAAGTATGTTGAAGAATA
The DNA here is from genome assembly GCA_004025085.1 of Thryonomys swinderianus. Classification (NCBI taxonomy): domain Eukaryota; kingdom Metazoa; phylum Chordata; class Mammalia; order Rodentia; family Thryonomyidae; genus Thryonomys; species Thryonomys swinderianus. Next base: position 19,200 of record PVIC010016596.1, on the reverse strand, counting down.
TCACAAAGCACATAAACAAACAAATGAACCATTAAATGGAGAACTAGATAAATGGAGTATATTCCCTTGTTCAAAGATTGAAAGATGCAATATATGAAGACGTCAGTTCTTCCCAGAAACTACATATTCATTGCAATCTCATTCAAAGTCTTATAATATTATATTGTGGAAATCAACAGAGTAATTCTAAAGTTTATATGGAGAGGCAAAATACTAAGGACAGTCAACACAAAACTGAAGAAGAATAAAATTGGAGAATTGACACTAATCAACTTCATGACTTACCATAAAGTACATTAATGAAGACACTATGGTACTGATGAAAGATTATACACGTACATTGTGGATCAGACTAAAGAACCCAGAAATAGACTCACAAAAATATAGTCAATTAACCTTTGACAAAGGGATAAAGCTAATAAAATGGAGAAAATATAGTCCTTTTAAAAAACGCTGCATGGACAAGTGGGTATCCAGGGCAAAGATCTAAATGCAGACATTATATCCTTCACAGAAATTTGGTAAAAATAGATTAGATACCTAATATAAAATGCAAAAGCATAAAACTTTTGTAGGGTAACACAGAAGAAAATCTAGATGACCTTGGTTTTTCGGGATGATTTTTAGACACTAACGGCATGATCCACGGAAGAAAGAATTGATAACCTGGGCTTCATTAAAATGTTTTGCTCTTTAAAAAGCATTGTCAAGAGAATCAAAAGAAAAAGTATAAGAAAATATTTGCAAATTCATATATATGATAAAGGACTGTTATCTAAAATCTACAAAGAACACTGACAGTTCAATAAGAAACACACCAATTAAGTAATATTTCAAAAATCTAACCAAATACTTCATGAAAGAAGATAGACATATAGGAAATAAACATATAAGAAGATGCACTATGCTGGGCACAGCGGCTTATGCCTGTAATCCCAGCACTCGGGAGACAAAGGCAGGAGGATTGCAGACTTTGAGGCTTGCCTGGGTTATATAGTGAGCTCAGGGCCAGCCTGAACAACAAAGCAAGATCCTGTCTTAAAAAAAAATGATACACTGTATCATATGTGATCAAGGAAATGTAGATTAAAACAGAATACCACTGCACCTATGAGATGGCCAAAGTGCAGAAAACTGATGACGTCAAACCTTTGTATACCATTAAGAAATAGAATTCCTTGCTAGTGAGAATGCAAAGTGTTACAGCCACTTTGAAAGACAATTTATTGGTGCCTCAAAAAACTAAAAATATTCTTACTCTACAATATAACTATCAATTCCTTGGTATTTGACCAAAGGAATTCCAGTTTTGTCTACATGAAAAACTGCACATAGAGGTCCATATAACCTTTACTCATTAACTGGCAACACTTGAAAGACTTCCTTCATTTAGTGAATGGATAAGTGAAAAAATAGTATATCCATACAATATAATATTATTCAGCAATAAAAAGAAATGATTTATTGAGCCATAAAAAGACATAAAATATTACTATGTGAAAAATGCCAATGAGAAATGTCCACATTTTGTTTCTAACTATATAACATTCAGGAAAAGGCATACATATGAAAACACTACAAACCCTCAGTGGTTGCAAGGAGTTAGGAAGGAAGAAGGAATGAATTGTAATCACAATTCCCTTTTTGAAAAGTTTAAAAAATCATAGTTACAAGAGTTCTTAATGCATTTTCATCAGAGAATGATGAAGTTACTGATAAAAGATTTTTCATGCACATTAAATTATCATAAAAAGCTTTGGTGTAGCTGAATAGAAATATAAGTTCAAGAAAAGTTCCCTATTAAATACACTAAAAGAAAGTTGTGTGTTTTACAAATAGGTAATAATAGTTATCAAATTTCTGTGGTTATTTTAAATTAAATGCATTTTAAAGTGCATAAACATTTTAAATTATTAATAAATACAATAAGTCTGGAAATTATACATTACAATTTTTCTAAAACCTGATTTATAGTTTAGCTATCAAACACATTCTCCCTAATATGGTAGTTTACATTCCATGCAAAATTTTATTTCAAAATATGCAGGAAAAACGATCCAAATTTTGTTCTCCATGGTTAGAAGTGTCAAATTCTGAACTAGTAACAAACATATTGCAAGTATCATGTTATGGATATTTCTCCCACTTTCACATATGTACTTGTAACGAGAATGTATCTGTTTCCTAAATAATTAACAAATGAAGTCTATCAAATTCTATTCTATTGCCTTCACAGGATGAGTATGCTAAAGTAAGCCAGATCAGAAACACAAACACATGTACCATGTCTCTTTCACTTAATGAACCATTGAATGAATTATAACAAAATCAAACCCTAATCTATAATTCCTTTTTTTTCCTTATTACTGTTATACTGTTGCCTCCTATCATTTCAAGTGAGTGTAAAGAGAGAGAATGAGATCAAAGAGACAAAAGAAGACATACTGGCTTACATCATGTAACCCAGCATATTCATCAAATCTCCATTGTTTTAGGGACTGTCTTATTTTGTTAGGCTGAAAATACTCTTCTCCAAAGATATCTTAATTTTCTAACATGTAAAATCAGTAATGATTACTTATATGCCAAAATAATGAATATAACTTCATGTGCAAAGGATGGGGTTGAAATAAGTTTCTTGAGACGTGGAGTTGTGACACACAATAGGTTGATGTCTCCTCCAGCTGCCTCTGGAGGTGGAAGACCGCTCACAGGGGCGGGGAGTGGATTTCAAAAATCTTGAAGACAAGAGGTGTCACCAGCTCTTGAAGAGGTGGACCTTATGTGATAAAACAAGGGAGCTCCCCATAGACAATCACATAAAAGCTAAATATTCAGCCAAACTGTCACTTTGCCGTGCTTGCCAGTCATGTGGCCTAAAACAAACATTGGCACCCATCAAAACTCTATGTCTTTGTTGTTCCTCATTACATCCACCCAGGGCTTTGAGTCATTCGCAGCTTCACTCTATTCCAGTGAAGAACTCTGTCCCCATCCCCTGCCCTGTGATAGTCTCTGTTTTTCATATCTTTGTCTCTCTTACGGGGTTTACTGGCTCGAACCCAGCATCGAGGAGTTTATCTGTCAATAGGTTTGTAACAGCATGTGCCTTTATAGGAGAGAGGAAAAGTTTTGAAATAGATGGTGGGAGTGAAAGAGGAGGAAGAGAGAGAGAAACAAAGACACAGAAGGAGAGAGAGACAGGCAGAGAGAGAGGAGACAGAGAGACAGACAGAGAAAGAGACAGGGAGAGAGACAAAGAGAAAGAGAAAGAGAATATGAAGAAGGAGCCAGAGATTGGAGTGAAGTGTCTGAAAGTCAAGGAATTTTAAAGAATGTCAGAAAGTCACCAAAACTGAAGAGAGCGAGGCAAGAGTCTCCTCCGCAGTCTCTTGAGAGAGTGAGGCAACCCAAGCAACTTGATCTTGGACCTCTGGTCTCCAGAATAATGGGAGACTAATTTTCTGTTATCTTAAGCCACCAAATGTTTTGAAAAGTGTTATGATAACCTCAGAAAACAAATATCTCTTGGCATCAAATGATGAACAAGAATACCAACTTAATGAAATGTAAGAAAATTTGTAGAATAGTTAGACTAAAATATTTGCTTCTGGCTTGAAAATGTCTCAGATATAATAATCACTGGAAATATTTTTGCTGTGCCAGTTTCTGGAAGAATATGAAAAGCAATCAAATCCATTAATTGTATATTCCTGGTTGTCTGGGTTACAAAATGGAGTATTTCAGAAATGTTTGACAGCAGGCTCATTACTTCTGAAACTTCAGTTTTGATTAGAACTTTCTGAAAGTTCTTTTTTCCTTGAAGTAGTTAACACAGAATATATGGCCTGCAATTTATTTCATATGTAATTAGTAACTGGCAAGAAAAACAAATTAAGTGCTTGATAAACATGTACAATTATATTTTCTAAACAGTTTCATTTATGCTCAAAGGAAAAGACAATTTTATGAATGTGTAATCAAGGATGTAAAATTGGAAAGACAACAGAATTGAGCAGAGTTAATTTGGTGGTGGCGACAAATCCCCACACTGCCAAGGCCTCCCACCCTCATGTGGTGTGTGCACTGCCCTGATAAATGTTCTTGGCAAAAAAAATTCACACAGAAATGAGTCTGGAGATCCTCCCTTGCTTGCTGTCATCCTTTATTACTCCTGTGAGGAATTAGTGGCTGTAAAATAAAGATCTGCACCAGCGCAGATAACAGACTTTCATTCCCTACCTCACATATTTGAAAGCAGTTGAGATTGATACCTCCCCAAACTTGCCACCTCTTTAAAAAATTAGCACACAGGTATGGTATATACCTTGTGGAACTTACTAGACTCAGGAGCATTTTAAGAATGAAAGGCTATATGTTCATAGGAGTTATAGCATAAGGCATAGCCACAAAGGAACACAACTGACTTCCAGCAAAACCAGGTTGAAACAACTCTTTGCTTGAAAAAATTGGTGAAAGACTTGAAATTCATCTTGATTTTCAATAAAAACAAAATTTGTGGTGAGCCCTATGATGAAGCCGGCACTGACTGCATGAGGTACTGTGGTTCCAGCAATGAATACAAGAGGCACAAACTTAACTTCATAGATGCTTACTTTCTGTCGAATTGCAATAGGTAATAATGAAAAATGAAACAGGATAAAGAAATGAAAAGCATCAGAGGAGCAATGATTTGCAATTTTTAAAAATCTTTATTGGTATATTGTATACACACATCATATCATGGTCACACTCAATATGGGGAATTTGTACCAGTATATGACACAATTTAATTCTCATTTTTCCTGTTCCCCCACCCATCCACAACCCCACCGCCTAAATACATAAGCTTTGTTTTCCTTTTTATTACCATCACATTTTTTCTTTACCCCTCATTACTCACACCTCCACATTTCCCTTTGAATATTTTCTATTTCACAATATCCGTCATACATTCCAGAACACATTTATAACTTCAGTTTCTCACACCAGAGAAAATAAACAATATTTACACATCTGTGACCTATTTATTTCACTTATGAGTATGTCCTGCAATTTTAAGTGAAGTGGTCAGGGAAGTTTCATAGGAGAGGAGATGCATGAGGGAAAATCCAGGAAAATATGAGAGAACAAGCAGCGTGCACAGATACTGGCAGGCAAGCACATCAAGCAGAGGGAACAAGTCCCCTGAGACAGGAGTGTGCCTCTTACAGCTGGGGCCAGGATCACTGGAGCCACGTGACTGATGGAGGAATAGCCCGGAGTGAGGCGAGAAGGGCCACGGGATCTGAGTAGGAGGTGGTGAGCCACCAGAAATTTCAGGGCCACACAAGGACTAAGTCTCAGAAAAACATTGGAGGAATCTCTGCAGAAATGTGGTGTTTTATCTCATGTTCTAAAATGATCTCTCCTTTTTCTATGATGAGTGAAAGGGAGAAAAGGACAGAAAGGAGGTCTTCTAGAAAGCTACTGAGACAATCTGAATGAGGAATGGTGGTGGTTTGAGAGTTTCTTGATAACCACTGTGAACGTGAGGAAAGTACATTATACTGAACCAAGATTATTTGTGACCTATTCTGTGTAACTGGCCGTATAAATCTGGTCCTTCTACATTAGCAGTTCACCTTTACTGGCTACTCCACACCACTGTTAAACATTTAACAACTCATGTACATCTCACAGCCATTTTATTTGTCAGATAGTACTGCCACCCATTTTACTAAAGAAGGTCCTGAAACTCTGAGTAATATTTTAGCCTCTGTTGAAAACACACACCTGGTAAATGTTAACACTAAGATTCTGGTTCATACAGTTAAATCTTGAACCATATGTGTTCACTCATTTAACAATTAGTGGCTACTAAGTGCCAAGTACTGGAACAGATTACTAAGAGTATAAAAACAAATTAGATGTTTTCTTTGAGTCCTAGAGGTCATATACTAGTGGAGCAGTTAGAGGAATAAGCACATAACTTTCATCTGAGGAGCATTATGGTGGAAACAGATACAGGTGCCTTAGACACACAGAATATGAATATTTGAATAAGGCTGAGAAGCATTATTATTTGGGCAGAGATTTGGTGGTGATATACAGTGTAGTTAGGTGAAAGGGGAAACCCAAGAAGAAAGATCTCCAGGCAGAGGGACTATTGTGTTGAAGAAACACTAAGGAAATGTAAACAGCACAATAAACTGAAAACCATTAACCTGTTTGAACCTGGCTGCAGGAAACTGTGACTTTGCGAGGTAACGGGGAGGGGGGACTCTTGGAGATTGAGGAGCCAAAAGAGGGTGGATTTTAAATCATAGAAATAATTTGCATTATACTTTAAGTGACACAGGCAAACACGACAAATTTTAATTACGGGAGCAAAATTATATTACTTGTGATTTTAGTATTTGTTCTATAATATACATAAAGGATGGGTAAATAAAGAAAGGTCACTTAGATGGAAAAGAAATTACATAATAGAAAGAAGCTTATATAATACAAACAGAAGGGAGTAAAGGTGGAAGAACAGTACTAGTAAAACAGCCGGTCTGGGAGGAGGAATGTATAGACACTGTCGAAGAACTGCTGCTCTGGAGGGTTCAGTGAGAGTGAGTTAAGTCTTACATATCTGTGGGTGAATGGTGAAGTTATTTACAGAAAGAAAACGCAGTAGGTGGAGTAGTAGTTTTTCTAAAGGCACGTGGATAGAACATAGCACTAATAAGTTCAAACTGTGGACATGCTGAGCTAGAAGTACCTCCACAAGAGCCAGAGAGAGACAGAGATGATATTGATTAGAGGGCTGAGGCCTTCAGAACTCAGTCAGAGACATACATTTAGGAATCATCACAAAACTGAGCACAAGATTAAAAGCTGAAATTACCCTGAGTTGCTATTACAGGAGAGAAGGGGAAAATAAATTCATAAACATAAGAGACAGAAAAGGAAGAGGGCATCATAGAAGGGAAGGGATGAGGCTTTACAGATTTACCATACCTATTCCCACAACACCCACATTTATATTTCCAGATCAGAGCTTTCTACAGAACTCTAAAACTGTACATGAAACTACATACTCGATATCTCTAGTTTTATGTGTAATAACCAGCACAAACCTAACCTGACTCAATCTAAGCTTATGAATCTCTCTAAAAGTTGTACCACTTGGAGGTCTTCCCACCCCTATAGTTGCTTAACGCATATATCATAAAGGAGTCTTTAACTTCCCCATTTAGGTATCATACCTAATACTCTATATATCAAAAAACATGCTGATTATGAGTTCAAAATATCATACATACTACTTCTGCCATTATTGTATTCTGAGAAACACAGAGGATACTCCAAACCACAAAGAGAACCAAATCTTACATAGTTGGTTTCCGATACATAAATATGTATGATAAAGTATCCACAGTAAAAGATTCAAAGCAATAGTGAAATAGAACTACTATAATAATATACCATAATAAAAATTACGTGAATGTGTTTCTCAAAATATTTTAATAGGCTCCTTGATTATTGGATGGATTATAGTATTATAACAAAGTTTATGTTCAGAAGACCCACCATTCATTTAACAATGACCACAAGGACAAGAGTAGTGAGAGTGGCAACTCAGATGTACTAAGGACAACCTATGACATGCTTCTTTTAAGTGAAAAAGTAACCATTCTTGACTTACAGAAGGAAAAAAAAAGATAATAGGCTGAGATAGGTCAACAGCAAGAAAAATTTTACCGCGAAATTGCAAAGGAGGAAAAGGAAACACGTGCTAGTTCTGTTGCCTGGCAAAGCACAAATAAAACACTGGAAAAGAAAATTATGGCTAAGGTATTACTATTCTATTCCTAACCTCATAGCTCCTAATTACCTACACAGCTACTATTTTTCTCTGAGATACAATCATCTTCTGCCTGGAGTACCACACTAAGTGGTCTTTCCATTTATATCTTTTTCCCTGCTTCATTAGTTTGCAACACAGTAGTGGAAATCAGAAAGACTAAAAAGTAAATCGAATCTTGTCCCTCTTACATGAAATCCTCCAATGGCTTCCTATTTCACGCATGATCTTCCTTTCTCACCTCCAGCACTGTTTTCTCTCTTATCTCTCATCTATCCTTTATCTTTCCTCTCCACTCTAATCACACTGGACTCTCTGCTCTTCGCTGAGTGCATTGAGTACTTTTTCTCTTTAGCCAAACCATTTCCACCACTTGGAATGCTCTTGCTCCCATACGTTCGCATCACTCAAACTCAAAATTATTCTATTCTTTAAGTATTGCTTTCTCAAATCAATATAAGTTTCCATGAACACTTTACTTCAAATTATAAACCAGAGTAATGATTTCCCTAATCACTGTTTAATCTATTATAGTTTATTTATGTATTTTATTTGTATTTTCCCTAAATTGAAAGTTTCATTAAGACCGATAAAATATGAAACATTTTGTTTCATGCCCTATTAAACCACTGGATCAGCACTAGTGTAGCATATAGTATGTGTTTCCCAAGCATTTGTTTTATGTCTGCAAAAATTAGGAAGTGTAAGCACAAAGGATCAGTTTTGTTCAATATTATAATTGAATATTATCAAGTAGAATAAAGGACTCAAAGGTGTCCGTTAGAGATTACTGGTGATCTCGGTAAAATGATTTTTGTTTGAGAGGAACAGGCAGAAGAAAAGAGAACGGGAAGTATGGAAAGGCCAAGATAATTTTTAGAGATACTTGGCGATCAAGATTTTTCTTCTGCTTTGTTTCCTATTTTTTTTTCTTTAAGGTACCAGTAATTGCACTCAGAACCTTACCAGGAAGGCAAGCCCCCCTTGAGCTATATCCTTGGCCCTGTGTCCTGAATTTGTACTGTTAATATTCTAATTTTCATATTAAAGTTCTGAAGTCTTTACAGGGTAAAATTTGAAATTTAACAAAATCATTCTAAAATTGGTATTTACTATTAAATAATATCTTGATCATTTATAGTATCTACCACAAAAATGCTCCTTTTAACTATATGTTGAATGTGACACTTCAACAAGAAAAATATTTTTCTCACTAAGAGATTTCAAGGGAGTAAAAAACAGACATATAGAAAAATTGAAAAATACTTTTTCCATGCAATCAAAACAATCTCCAAGTATTTAATAAGTTTAAATATGAAGTAAATCATGAAAACATAAAGAAAATTTAGTTTTTCTGGAAGATGAAAGTTAAAATTATTTTTAAATATAAAATACTATAATGAAATTTGTATATTTAATACATAATAGAATGGTAATAATCAATGTTGGACTAAAATGGGAAAATTATGTAGGAAAGCAATAACAATTGTTCATATATAAATACAACTAAGATTAAGAAAAAATATAATGTAAATATAGCACCAAATATAAACTTACAATTCTTACTCATAAAGAAAAAGAAACCTGGGCATGGTGGCTCATGCCTATAATCCCAGCACAGGCAGGAGGATTGCTGAGTTCAAGGCTTGCTTGGGCTACATACATAGTCAGCTCAGGGCCAGCCTGAACTATACAATAAGACCCTATCTCAAAAAAAAAAATATATATATATATATGTATATATAATTTCTTTTAGTAAGCATGGAAACTTAAAGCAGAACAAAAATGAATGCAATATAAACATTAAAAAGTTATGGGTTCATCAGTAACAACAAAATTGTTGTATATAGGAATGAGATTGTTTTTTAATTTGGCAATGTCAAGTAGGGAAAGATATGTAATAAAAGTCATTCTCCTCCTACTGCCAAATTTAAAAATCTGTATTCTATTTTTTTTTTTTTTGAGACATGGTCTCGCTTTGTAGTTCATATTGGTCCTCAGTTCACTATGTAGCCCAGGCAACCCTTGAACTCAGCAAACCTCCTGCCTCTGCCTCCTGAGCTGTACTCTATTTTGACCAAACAGTTTTATTCACAGGATTGTTTACTAAGAAGATAATCCAAGGTTCTAGGTGTTACCATTGCATTGTTTTTACTTTTCTTATTAAAACATAGTATCATACTATTGTTCTAGCAAAATCTGACCAAGGTCATCGTGTTCCTTTCTTGTGTCACACCTACATTTCTAAATTAATCATAAGTAATAAAAGATTAAAAGTCATAAAGGGCTACTATCTAGAATATATAAAGTACTTCAAAGAAATCAGTCCCCCCAAATTAAAGGACCCAATTCAAAAATGGGCATCTGAAACAAATAGATACTTTTCAGAGAAAGATGTAAATGCACCTAAGAAGTATATAAAGAAATGTTCAACATCACTGGCCATTTGAGAGATGAAGAAGAAAACAACACTGAAATTTCATCTCACTCCACAAAGAATGGCTACTATCTTGAAATCAGCCAATAACAAATGCTGGCGAGTTTGTGAAGAATAAGGAACCCTTCTCCACTGTTGGTGGGAATATACACTGGTACAACCATTATGGAGAGAAGTGTGGGGATTCCTCAAAAAACTAAGATTAGAGGTTCCATTTGACCCTACCATTCCCCTGCTGGGTACATAAACAAAAGAATTACAAGATTCTTATCACAACAACATATGTGCACCCATGTTTATAGCAGCTCAGTTTTGATAGTTAAATCTTGTGAACAACTGAAATGCCCATCAACTATAAACTGGATAAAGAAGATCTGTTTAAAAAATAAATGAATAAAATGGATTATGTAAATGAGTTCCAGAATGTATGATAGATTTTGTAAAATAGGAAATATTCAAAGGGAATGTGATGGGGGAACGTAATGAGTGAAAAGGATAAATACACTTTGGAAAGAAAAAGAAATAGCATGTATATAAGTGGGGGGGGTTGTGGGTGGGTAGGGATACGAGTAAAAATTAGAATTAACCTCTGTCATATACTGGTACAAATTCCCCAATGTTGAGCTGTATATAAAATATACCAATAAAGAATTTAATAAAAAAGAATGATGAGATTGAATCATTTATGCTCAAATGGACGTATCTTCAGGACATACTTGTAAGTGAAATTAATTGGTCACAGATGTGTAAATATCGTATCTATTCTCTGGTATGAGAAACTGAAGTTGTAAATGCGTTCTAGAACGCTTGATCGATATTGTGAAATAGTATATATTCAAAGGATAAGGGGGGTTAGGGGTAAATAATGAAGAAAGAAAAAAAATTGATGGTAAAGAAAGGAAACTGTATATATAGGGGTGGGGGCAGGTAGAGTGGGTAGGAGATGGAGAAAATGAGAATTAATTTGTGTCATATATTGGTACAAATTCTCAATGTGGAGTGCAATTGTGATGTGTATATATAATGTGCCAATAAAATGTACCAATAAAAAATGATTAAAAGTCATTCTACCAAGACATCTTATTTTAAAAAGTCCTATCTCAGGAGAAATTCTACCTTTTATTCACTAATAAAGGATGAAAAACCCAAGAGTTGCTTCAATAAATCATTATAATTAACGCTACCATGGTTTCCAATCAGTAATCTAGGAAGAATAAAAAATAGAAAACAGACTCAGAATAAATCCCTTCTTCACTTTTTTGCAAAGAGAATTCAGTTCTTCAGGACTGAATGTTTATGAATAAGGAACACATGAACCCACTGAGTGAGCCATGGCCTTTCTGATCTAAAATATTAACATGTTTGTCGTTAGGCTGTCTATTGAGACTTCATAAACTACCAATCTATATATTTCCTAGTTTTCTGAATTCAAGTAGAGTTTTACATGGCTAAGAAAATACCCAGAAGTAATATTTTTTTCTTAGAATTAATTCTCTTAAATAAAAATAGTGGTTTAAGCAGGGTATTCATTTTTTATTATATTAATAAGAATATTAACTGTTCAAGTTGACAAAATATTTAACTATAAAGCAATAAAATCAACCTGTCCTAAAATGTTTATAAACTTTATATTAGTGACAAAATATTCAGTTTTGATTTGAAAAGATTTTCATCTTGAATTTTTTTACCTAGTTTAATCATCTTCCTGCTGAGATGACAAAAGAAAATATTAGGTATCAGCATGTCTCAAACATACTGCTTATGAATTTTTAAGAAGAATATTTGAATGTACATTGTAACTGACAACATCAACAAGATAAAGAGCTGAAAATGACAATATCAAGAAATAAGATAGAAATGGGTTTATTTAAATATATTTTTAAAAACATAACTATTAAATGTAAATTTGGAATTATAATAAAAATGAAAATGCATAACTTCAGGTACATAGACCCATATAGACATATAGATGAAATGTAAATAGATAAATGGATAGAAAGATGTACTGAAAAATATTTGAATCAAAATACTCATTCTACACGTGTGTTTTATTCATCTCACATAAGTAGGACCTCAAGGTGCATCCATTTAGTTATAATCATCTCAAGTTTATGTTTATGTTTGAGCACTACTCCATTTTATAATAAAACACATCTTCTTTATCCACTCACAAGTTGCTGGGCTTTGGGCTGTTTTCAAGATTTAGCTATTACAAGCTGTGCCACAATAAATATTGGTGTGCACATGTCCAAAATGTGTAATAGGTATTTTGAAAGGGTAAGAAAATCTTCAAAGGGGAAGGAAATTGGGGGGACAAAGAAGAGAATGAACAAATTTGATGGTAAAATGGAGAAAATGGAAACAAAGCTCATGGATATGGGGTTTCAGGGTTAAAGAGAGGGCAGGGGGATGGGAAAATAAGAATGAAGATATATCATGTACATATATCATCATTCTCAATGATGAATGCAATCATAATGTATTCCTAAAATGTACCAATAAACTCAGTTGAAAAAAATGCTAAATCTAGAAAAAAGTTTTAGGTCACTTTTCCTACAAAGTGGGTTGAGAGAGTCATTTGTAAATAAAACAAAATGGAAAAGAGAAACACAAAGAGAATTAAAAGTGTCCTAATTTTATATCTCAAATAAAAGGCACTTACATTAAATAGTGTTATTTTACCTCAGTAATTTGAACGGTTGTAAATTAAAGAATATTTTAGAACAACATATTACCATGAGAATTCAGAACTTGTTCCTCTTAATGCCTAGAAAACATAAAAGTGACTTATCCAGAAATGCAAATATATAAGAGACCAAAGTAACAGATGAAAATCAATCATATTGCTGTAAGAACAAATATGAATCAATTAAATTCTCCTATTGGGATTATACATATGTGTGTATTGATATGTGTGTTACATCAAGAATGAAAACATACTTTTTTAGAGAAAAACTTTTAAAATATCTAAACAAAAGATGTAATGCAAATATCTAAAAGTAGAGATTGAAAAATATCAAATAAAAAGAATTTGAAGGCAAATGATTAAATATGCCAAAATTTTATTTTATATTGATAAAATATACAATTTTCTTTCTTAACAATTAATATGATAATAATTATTAAGAAAAATATAAAGTTCTAAGCCTACTCTGACAAGAGTGCCAGTTACAGGATTGCCATGCACTGTCCCCACCTTTCCAGCTCTCTGTCCTCCAGTTCACTGCATGGCATCCCCATGTTCCAGCTCCCTATCCATCATACTGAAAAAGCACCCACTGATAGAGTAAAGACAACCTGAGGACTACAATCATTGGTGAGTTTGTGAGACCAGTGCTACCTACCAGACCCTGGACTGACTTCAGGGGAACGGCAGCTGTACCCTCAACCCTGCAGAAGTTCTTTGAGCTGAACTCCCATCATAGCCAGAAGCCAGACGGATCTTCAGTGGAATATGGCTATTTCCCTGCGACTAGTTAACTCTGATCTCTGTGCTACTGCCCATGTAGTCTATAGGAGACAGCAGGTCCACACCTTAAAGGGCCATTTTGTATTTTGTTTTTTCTTTTTCTTGTTGTTTTTGGTCTTTTTTCTTTCTTCACTTTTCTTTATTTTTTCTATTTTCTGTCCTGTCTTTTATTCTTCATTTCTGTACTTTTTTGTTGCTGAGTCTGTCCAATTTCAGGTTTTTTCTTTTCTTGAATGCTCTTACTTTTACAGGAGAGGTAAAATAGTCTCCTGATTGCCTGCTATTGTTGGGTACCTCTAATTTTCTTTTATTTCTTCATCCTGACTTTTCCTTCAGCCATTATCAATTTCCTGAATCTTGTGTGTTTCAGTTCTCCCTACTCTCCCTTTCTTTTGCACTATTATAGGATAACGAATAGTTTTTAGTTGTCCTGTGGCTATAAGTCTGTTCTGTACTGAATTTCCCCTTCTGTCTCTTTGTCTCCCAACTTCTATCAGCCTCCCACGGTTTGTGTGATCTCTATATGCCTCCTAACCCTGTTTATAATCTCTCCCTCTCATTCTATCTTTATAACCCCCCAACTCCCTGGTGACCTTTTATACCCAAAGGGAGATGCTGCTATTATGAAGGCACTGTATGTTGATAGCACATTTGCTTAGTTCTAAATTTTAAAATATGTTCACAGGTCTAACTCATGAGGTTAAAGTTACCAGAATAGTGATGGCCACAGTCAATCATTTCCTATGCCATGTTTGATACTGTTTATCATATTGATTGTATTATTTCAACTAAGGTGTTCTGATTGTTCTGTTTAAGTACTTTACATGATGTGCAAGAAATGAAATCGCTTAGGGGCCCTTACAGATTCAAAAATGACAACCTAGTAAGTAACCATCTTTTAAGGGTTCCATATATTATCAAGAACAAGAATTTCAATAAAAAAATTGCCAAGGCAGCAGCCCAGGAATTAAACCAAATATATCAGCAACAATAAAGAAATAAAAAATGGTAAAATAATTTTTAAAAATACAAAGCTAATCACTGCAGAGGAATCCAGGGAAAAGGGAAATAGAGCAAATTAAATCTCAATCAGCAGGACTTTCCAAGCTGCTGACAAAGGAGGGTCTACTAAAATAGAAATAAAAATAATTTCTGAGGTTAAAAACAAAGATAGTGTTCTTAGTGAAAGATATGATTTATAACACTAAAGAAGAGATCAGGAACATGACAGAATCTCAGCTTACAAAAGCAATGGATTCTAATTAACAGCTTCAAACATATTTGTATGAAACTAAAACCTCCAATGAAAGTTTGTGAAATAGGAGGAATGAATGTTAAGACAATATAAGACCAAGAAAATACGACTGTACCTAAAGACAGGTAAAGAATAGTTTATGGAAAATGCCAAGAGACCACGAGAGATCAATCCTCAGATCCTAGATTATGCAAAGAACAACATAAGACTAATTGGAGTCAGTGAGGAAGCAGGAGACAGTGGAAAAGGCATAAAAAAGCTTCTCACAGAAATCATAGCAGGAAACTTCACAGGAAAAGGGAAAAAAAGGCATACAGATAAAGCAGGAATATAGGACTCCAAATGACCATGATTTAAAAATATCTCCACCTACACAAATAATTATCATGATTGAAGAAATCCAACAGAAGAACAAAATACTGAAAGCAATCAGAGAAAAGAAACAAATCACATACTAAGGAAAGCCCCTCAGAATCATAGTAGATTTTTCAACACAAAAACTCAAGTCAAAGAGAACCTGGAGTGAAATATTCCAAGCTCTAAACAAAAACAACCTACTACAAAGATGTATCCTGCAAAACTATCTTTCAAATCAATAAGGGAATAATATATTTCCATAACAAAGAACAACTGAAAACCTTCACAAATACAAAACCTGCACTCCAAAATATTCTAAAGAATATCTTAGAAACCCAGCAGAGTGAACTTATTAGGCAACTCAAGAAACTGAATGGAAAGAGGGATAAAGAAAAGAATAAAAGATCCAAGAAGAGGAAAATATCATGGCAAGGCTAAATTCATACATATTAGTTATAACCATTGATGCCAATGGCCTCAATGTGCCAATTACAAGACACAGACAGAATGGATTAAGATGTAACGTCCTGCAATATGCTGATGAAAAGGAGCCCACCTAATCAAAAAATAAATCCACAGACTGACAATAAAAGGATGGAAAACAATTCTCCATGCAAGAGGAAATAGCTAGAAAAGCAGAAGTGTCTATCTTATTTGCAGTCAAAGTAGATTTCAAGCCTGATTGAGAGAGATAAAGGACACTACAAACTCATACAGGGAAAAATTAAAGATGAAGAAATGACATTCATAAATATTTATGCACCAAATTATAGTGTACTGGATTATACAAAATAAACATTAATGGATATGAAAAACCAGATAAGCACTAATACAATAGTAGTAGGGAACTTCAATAACCCACTCTCACAAATAGACAGATCTACTGGACAAAAAAATTAATAATGAGATAGTTGAACTGAACCAAACTTCTGAACAAATTGACTTAATAGATCCTTACAAAGTATTTCACCACACAAAGTCAGATTATGCATTCTTTTTAGCCTCTCATTTGTCATTCTCCAAAATATGCCATGTGCTAATTCATAGAACATATTTAAGTAAATTCAATGAATTAAATGATAATGTCAGGATGGCTCCTTTTTTCAATTTAATTGATTATAACTTAAAGAAATTGAGCGATGTAGATATGATTGTCTTCTTCTCATGTAGCACTCTTGCAAAGCACAAACACACAACCTTTGGTACACAATAATGTTTAAGCCAGCTTCACTGACCGAAAGACCAAAGTTCTGCTCTTTTCATGAACCCTACAACTGAGATTACTCTTCTCATCACTAAATTTGTCAAATAGAGTAAATTGAATGTTCTATCAAACCCAGCAAGTGATTATGATCATAATTTCACTTACTAATAATTAATCCTTATTGAGGACATATGTCCCAGGCTCTGTTTTTAGTGCTTAGTGTACATTGACTTCTTTAATCTTAAAATGACCCAGTGAAATATGTCATCACTATTAGTACCAATTTATAGATGGGTTAGTGACACAAAAAGAAGTTTAATAACTTGAAGAATGGTTAGCAAGATGGTAATTAAGAGAGCTTTGCCTATAATACCAGGCCAGTATGTCTTCACAGACTATAACTCAATCACTGTTCCCTTCTGTTAATGAACTACAAAGATAGGACTTGTTGCCAACTCAGTCATACCCCAGAGCCTTATTATTATCCAGTATTATATATTGTCCCTCCAATCTGCTATTTTACCCCTGCAATTCATATAGATTGGGGATCCCTACTTTATAAAATCAAAATTCAAGGTGCTTCAAAATTTGAAGGTTTTGAGTTATGACATGGTGCTTGAAGGTTTTGAGTGGAAAATTCTACACTTTGAAACTTTGTTTCTGGCATAAAATCACTAAAAATTTTTTGTATAAAATTCCCTTCTGATTGCATAAAAGGTATATATGAAACACTAATTTCATGTTGAGACTTGGGATTCAAGTTTTGTGAGATTCATTATGTACATACAAACATTCCAAAGTCTGAAAAAATTCAAAATCTTAAACACTTTGACCCTAACAATTTTAGGTAAAAGACAGTCAAATTGTACTAAATAATACTTTCTAAAAATTTGGCAACATCCTCAATTTTAGTATTCTACTGTAAGTATTCTAGTTTATCCTAAGCACTGAGATAAGATTTGAATGTATAATAAATAAATACTGTTTATTAACTAAGACAAAGCAAAAAATGATGTATTTGTGAATGAAAGTCAGCTTCTTTACTTCTATACATGTAGGCTTTGCATGTTGCCAGAGGGTCACTGGCTTAGGCTTTAAATATCCCAAATCTCATGAGGCACTCAATGCTAATCAGTATGCCATGTTCTCTTTTGCCAAACACAGGTTGCCAAGATCACATGTAAATTTTTCTTAAACCTTCTATAAATTTAAGCCTCGCTGGAATTTAGGTAATACATTTTTACTTTCTGGTGTAGATTTCATATAAGTGTTTCAAAAGCAGATGATCTTTAACACGAAGGATAAGGAAATGAAAAGAGTTCACAGAATATGGTTTTTCTCTTTTATTGCAAAACACACTTTCTTCCTCAGGGAGGTGACAGTTCACATGCAACTCTGCAAGAAAACATAAAATTTTATAGAACTAAAGCTTTGTTGCACACAAACTATATTTTAAGAAAGAAGTAGAGCTCAACTCCTTTTTGGGACTGATATGGAAAATGAAGAGTGACATCCACTATATTAGCTTTCATATCAAACAAAGAGAAATAGAAAGTGATATCATTTGTGTTTTAAAAATTGTATTGGGCAGAACATGTTCCAAATGAAGTCTTCTTTGTAGCTTATTAATGAAATCATAATTTCACATATCAGTCAAATCTACATGACTATTTTTATGGTACTGGGGACCAAACTCATGTCATCATCCTTGCAAGGCAGGAATGATGGCTCTGAGCCAAATCCCTGGCCTTAAGACTTACTTTTAAACCATAGAATTAAAAACATTCAATGTATAAAAAATGAATGACTAAAGAAAATAAAGGGAAAAAATCAGACTGTTTAAAATGCAACCCCTCAGGCTGACATTTGATTGAACTACAAAAAGACAAATTGCATTACCTTTCAAGACATTGAAGCTGTAATTTGCTAAATCAATAATGGTCAGCCATAGCTAATTGGGCCTTTAAAAGCAGCTTATGTGGTCTCACAGAAAAATTGTGAAGATAAATTATTCTTTCTCAATTTTTAAAGTGATAATAAAATTAAGAATGTAAAGCAAAATAATATTATAGCATGGTATTATATTTGTAAAAACATTGGAAAAGGTATATTAAGACAATGCAATGCTAAATCTGCTTATTTTCTTTTTGATCTTGAAGAAATTATTTACAGTATTTAGGTTTGCACCTCTTCAACTGTAAAATTAGATAATAGTGATTTGCACTTTCAAGACAAACTTTCTACTATAAAGTACAAGTACTCAGTAGATATCACACTATATGTGTGTGTATATATATGTATGTGGGTGTGTATATATATATATATATATATATATATATATACACACACACACACACTCATGAACTAACATAAGAGATCAGTTGTAAAACAATACTATGAGGGCCGGAGGGTTAGCTCAGTGGTTCCAGCGCCTGCCTTGTAAGTGCAAGGACCTGAGTTCGATCCCCGGTTACCACATATAATGCTGGGCGTGGTGGCTCACGCCTGTAATCCCAGCACTCGGGAGGCAGAGACAGGAGGATTGCTGAGTTCACGGCGGCTTGCCTGGGCACCATAGTGAGCTCAGGGCCAGCCTGAACTACAAAGTGAGACCCTGTCTCCAAAAAGCAAAAAAAAAAAAAAA